>CM058231.1:43002046-43184536 GCA_030180135.1 Orychophragmus violaceus | reverse complement strand
TCTCTCTCTCTCTCTCTCTCTCTCTCTCTCTCTCTCTCTCTCTCTCTCTCTCTCTCTCTCTCTCTCTCTCTCTCTCTCTCTCTCTCTCTCTCTCTCTCTCTCTCTCTCTCTCTCTCTCTCTCTCTCTCTCTCTCTCTCTCTCTCTCTCCACATTCAACCAAAAATTCATCCAAACTCATCTATCTTCAAGAACACTCATAGTGTTCTTCATGCCTTGAATACCAAGTTACCTAAATAACTCCCAAAGAAAGCTGAATCTTCTCAAGCCACTTGCATCCCCAGACTCAACATCTTCTCGTCATCATTCGCCACCGGTCAAGCCTCTCCGCCGCCGCCGGGTTCGCCAGAAACTCGCAGGAGAAGCCGCCGGCGGCGAGTCACCACTACTCATCTTCTTCCTCCAGGCGGTTCAGCCCTTCCTCCTCTCCTCAGCAGCTTCATCTCTCTCTAGTGACCTTTTTCAGTCGCCGGAGATCCTTCCTAGACCGCCGGAGAAAAGCCACTGGTCAACGCGGAGTCGCCACCGGTCAACGCTGGAAAAGCCTCCTCCGCCACCATTGCTCAACCGATTTAGTTTAGGAGTGGTTCAGCTGTTGATTAGGTCCGGTTCAGTCTTGGTTCAAGCTTGGTTTGATTTGGTCAACTCGCGGTCAACCAGTTTAGTCGGTCAACGGTCTGGTTTGGTGGTCAACGGTTTGGTTCAATCCGGTTAAGCTAAACCCGGTTCAAATTGGATTTGGTTCATCTCGGTTCAAGATTGGTCAACCGGTTTAGGAGTGGTCAACGGTCAGCAAGTCAATGGTCAACGGTCAATGCTCGAGCAGTCAACGGTTAACGTCGTGGTCTACGCCGGTCAGCGGTTGGTCAATGGCCGGTACTGGTGCGGTTAGCTCGGAGTGATTCGTATTCTGGTTTGTGAGATTCGGGAAAGGTTCAGGGTTCCAGTTGCTCGGTTTCGGGAGTTCGCATCCATCACTTCCGTCATCCGTCCCACTATCACTGTGAGTCAGTTAATTATTGCATCGTAGTTAGATCATATAGACCGGGAAACCCTAAACCGTAGCCTTAGGTTGCATACCCATAATTGATTAATAATTGTTTGGTATCGGTTGAAAAATGAATTGACTAGTATTATAAATGCATACTAGATAGAAAGTCTTGATTGCTCGATTGTTCGTTAACGGCATGTTGATTGATGCATTCATACTAGACTGGCGTGCTTAGGAACTATATGCACAAACGTATTAAATGAACCTATATACAAGAATTAAGACTAAATTAAAATACGGTGAAAGACTTAACAAACCTTAGAGTATAAAGAACGGGGTAGGTTAGGATTATTAGACGGGTTAATGGGATAATTGAATTCAATCTAATGACAATAAGATGTCGAGGATTAGTAATTTTACTAATCCTAAACCGACAGATAGAGGAGTTATTAAAACACATTTAGGAAAGATAATTATAAAGGGTTAACTAAATGAGCCGTGTACGGGGATAGCAATCCGCTAATCTCAAGGTAGCGTATTAAGTGAATGGAAAGTTATTAATGAACTTTTAAGGCTTGATTGTTAATTGTGATTGTGTTGGACTGATGTTGTGTTGTGCAGGCCTGTTTATTTGATTATTCCGGTGTTGGGCCGGGTAGTCATGTTGTGTGACACTTATCTCGGTCATGAGGCCGGATAAGTTTGGTAGTTACCTAACCCGGTATAGAACCTGTTAAGGTTGGCGGTGGTTGTTGAATTAAGACTTGCGGGATATTAATTGGGTGGTTTTTATTATTATTGTTGACCTTGACGATCTTGTGTTCTGTTTTAGAGTCCCAGTGATTCTGCGTGTTTACTTTATTGCACTAGGACTCTAGGGTGCGTTAGATCCCGCAAGTCTAGGATTGAAAGTGTTCCGGTACTTCCGGCCCGATTGGATCCTCGGGTAGTTTCCTGACCGGTTCACGTGGTGAATCTGGTTATGGTGTGAACCTACTGAGTGACACCGGTAGGTGTGTGGTCCGGAGAATACGGGGTAATGTCCTAGGGCGGGACTGCATGGTAACTTAGGCTATCGTGGGGTAGCCCGAGTCGCTGTGTATCGATGGACTGAGAACAGTGTCCTAGGTCGTAGGACTTCGTGTTTACGTCTAGGAGTCGTGGGTTGTATTAGTTACAATGGCGGTAGCTAAGTATTCCCATGGAAGTTACCGAGTTCGGTATAGTGGGCCCGGTGGTGTTTTAAGTTGGTTTTCGCGATAGATAGATCGAGTCCAATCGAGGGCTTGTGCCGCAGTGACTTCGATTTCTGTAGTCTTTCCTTTTGGTAGAGAATGCTTGTGTGTTGTTGGTTTATCACGTCACGGTGGCATGTGATAAACTATTTCTTTCTTTATGATTGTTATTTTGGGTTTTGGGCGGGAATTAGTATTCGTAGGTTAGATTAGAAGCCTTTAGTGGGGATCGACTCGCTGGGTGATTCTAGATCACTTATTAGACTCTTTATGTTGTTTTCAGGTTTAGCAGCGATGGACGTGGGAGGTCTTGTGGGCCGGAGATTTTTGATTCGATGTTTTGTATGTTGTATTTCTTTTTAGTTGTTATAATTAGATTTAAATAGGCAAATTGTTTGTAAAATACTGAAGTTACTTAGAAATGAAATCGCTTACCTGAAATTTGGTTTAGTCCGAACCGACACAACTCGTGGAAGCAATACAGGTTGAAAAGATTTGTATTGTGGAAACAAGGTAAATAGGGTCAAGGACGGTTTGGTGTGAGCCTTTGTATCAAACCGGATTGTCTATGGCTTCGTACTGTGACAAACCTTTCTCGTTTGGCATACTCGGGTTCGATCGGCCATGTTCTTGTTTGATTATTGACCGGTCAGCTCGACGGTCAGCGGATAATAGGAAAGGGGCGTTACAGGGCGCCTAGGCCGGTAAGGGTGCGCGTCCTTTTTCATTCGGAGGGGGTGTGACGAGCCCCCCAGGTGTGACCTTCGAGCTTGGTGTGTGAGCTTCGGGCTTGGTGTGTGGGGCTTCGGGCCTGTAGGTGTTCAGGATTATGTGAGCTTCGGGCTCGGGACATCACGAATGGACATTAGAACTGTGTGGTGTGCCTTCGGGAGTTTTGCATGCAAGGTGATATTAGCTTAGAACTTGTAGCTTGTAGTTGCGTGGCGTAAGCTGGGATCGCGGGTTCCTTGAATCCGTCCTCATTGGGTAATTGTGTTTGAAACAATTACTCAATCCTCATTTTTTTCATCCTTTTTCCCTCGCAGGTTCAGATGCAGGATTGACCGATCGTCTTGGTGGATTTGAACCGAAGGAAGCGCACGGGTTTCTTGGACCATACAGAAGTAGTCCGGCCGAACCGTTCTGGGTCGACTGGTGCCACACGACGCCGTTACGGTACGCCGGGGACGGATTGTGTCACATTGTATCTCGTGTTTTCACTATGTTGATCAAACTTGACATAATCTCAAAATTGTTGTTGACAATAATTAGAGGTAGAAACCTGGTCCTTCTACCATGAGTGTTGGGCTCATCAATTTCTCCAATGGGTCGAAGCTCAGATTGAACCCTAACTCTATGAGCTTTTTCGTGTTGGTGTTTGACCACCCAACTCTTGTTGTTATTCTCTTAGTGATCCATACCCATTCTCCTCAAATAGCCCTCTTTCTTTAGCTCTTCTCTCACATGCTTTTTGCTTAATTTTCCATTCAAGTAGTCCAATTTCCTACACACTCAAAAATCTTTATTTGTTGTTCTTTGGTTGAATACACCTTAAACACACAAAAAAGCCACAGAAAAGAAAAATAATTGGTAACAAAAATGAGAAAACTGAGTCTTAATAAAATTCCTAAATTTAATGATTTTTTGGAAGTTTAAACCCATTTTGAAACCACAAGGGCACAATAGTCGCTTGTAGTATAAGTAGGGGTGGGCCTTTCGGTTTAATTATGGGTTCGGTTCGGTTAATTTGAGTTTTATAAAACTCCATCCAATCTCAACCAAACTAAATATGGTTTGGTTTGTGTTCGGTTTGATTTTAATTCGGTTCGGTTTAATTCTATTCGGTTTAGTTCGATTCGGTTTTAATTCGATTTAAGTCGGTTTAGTGATAAAATATTTTGTTTGCGAAACTTTTAAGTAAATGGTCGTTCGCAATTTAGCATCAACTTTTTACTTTTATTGACACTTAAAAGAAGTATTATAATTTTATGTTATAAAGTTTTATCTTCAAATTATGAAAAATCAAAGAGAAATGAAGAAAATATGACACATTAGACCTTAAGTATATAAGAACTTTGAAATTTATTATTTTTAGTTATCTATAGGGCCTAAACAGAGTTAGTGACATAAAAAAAAATATAATTGTATACTTATATCATATTAAGAAATTATAAGAATAAAATCAAAACTAATAAAAAAAATTCTTAGATTTCACAATATATAAATATATTTATATTTTATAATATTATTTATTAACAAATAAAAAGCACATATAATAACGAACTGTTCGGGTTGAGGAAAACATCAACCGATTGGGTCATTTACATACTATAGTATGATTTGGGTCGGTTTAAATTTGGTTGGTTCGGTTTGGTTTGGTTGGATTCGGTTTTTTTGCCCACCTCTAAGTATAAGCATATATTTCGATCCACAAAGAATGGGAAAACTAACCCACTAAGAACACAAACGAACAAGAAAGAAAACAAGTGACCTAAACAATTTACTAAGCAAGAAATAAAAACTTAGCAAAGTACACCAAATTTGATTAATAATGGGGAACCATAGGTCAGGGGTTTAGCAATAGATCAAGATGAATTGACAACGGATCAATGATCATGAAACACTGTAACACCCCATCTCGAGATAGATAAAGTATTATTTTCAAAAATAATATTTTTAAAAAAGAATTATTTAATGAATAATTCAAAAGTTATTTTTAGAAATTTTTACACCTTGTAATAGTTTTTTTAGAAATGAACTTTCTCGGAAGCCGGAGATACGAAACAGTCAAGAGAGTCGAAAAATATCAAATGAAACCACAATCCAATAATAATTTAACCATGACCTCATATTTATACTATTAAAACAAAAGCACAAATAAAAGAGTGCCATGGATTTTCAAATTATTTACAGTTTGTGCCACTCATTTTCTTTTGTTAATATTGCCAATAATTAAGGCTAAAAGTGTATTAAATTTTTTTTAGTGCATTCTAACAAACTATATACAAGTATGGACTTGACTATTTTGAATTTTTTGATAAATACTTTACAAACAACATTCATAAATAGAATATCTTTCATTTAAACACAAAATCTATTTAAAATATTATTTATATCATCAAATATACTAATTTAAATAACAACTTCCCAAAAGAACATTATCTACTAATTTAAATGTCAATTAAATAAATGAGAAAATATTAACTAAATATAACAATAATAAATCTATTTACATTATCCTTTCTATTTATTTTAATTTATATTTAATTACTAAAAAACTTCTTTAAGAATCTCTACTAAATCTAATTTTTGTATAAGAAGTGTTGAAAATAGTAATTATAGTGTCAAAAATAAAAATATTTCATATGGGTGCCAAAAATAATATAAAATTTGAAAACTATTTTTTTGTTCATATTTTTGTTGGAAATTATTTTTGCTCATATATTAGATATTCAGCTCATATCTTGAAAATATATATAAGTAGTTAAGAATATATTCAAAATAAAGTGATTATTTATTTAAGATCTCAACAGTTTTAAATATTTAGTTTTCAATATTACAATGAGGTGATAACTAGACTAACTTTTCTTCCAAAAAACAATCTTAACTAAATAGTAAAAATTCGAAAAACCAAATATATTCAATAGTTAATTTACTAAATTTTTGGTAATGAAATTAATTTCTATCTAACTAACAAATATATTCATTTTCTTAAATTACGACAATAAATATGCCAAACAATAAACAATATTTGATTTTCTTCTATTCGAATTGCTTTATTGCTAAAGAATATATTTAATTACTATACATATAGATGTATTTGGCCATAAATTGGGGTTAATTAGAAAATCCAAACTAACATCAATAAATCAAGCCAACCAAATATGTATATAATCTTTTTTTTTTTGACAACTGTATATAATCATTATGCTATTTAATAAATTTTTCAAAAATAAATTTTATAATCTATACTATTAAAACAGAAGCACAAATAAGAAAATGTCATTAATTATTAGTATAATTACAAGATTTGCCACTCAGATTATTTGTTAATTTTTAAAGTTTATTAATGATAATAATGTTTTTTTATTTCACCTCATAAAATTGTGTGGCCCACATAACAACAATACACAATAATATAGATGATTATCTATTCCAAATAGTTACACTCTTTAAATACACAACATAATTTATATAATATTTATATTGCCATAATTACACAAAATTCTTCATTTTTTGGCAAACATTTACTCTAAATATTTTATGCTCGATTCTCATACATTTCATGTCTTCAGTGTACGTTTTCTCAGTCAAATAATTGTTAAACGAAATTATATGATCCTTTAAAAAAATATAACATTAAAAGTGTGGAGGTAAACAATATAATATAAATAAGACTTGCATTTGACATCACATAGATGGCATTGGCAAGGGTCTACTTGACGATGGATTGGTGATTTTATATTTTAAATACACTATATTCAGTTATTATATCATAATCAAGATGGATTGGTGAAGAAATCTCCAACCCCATAATTTAATTTGATTACATGTTTATTTAATAGATTTTCATAAATAAACAAAGTTTTTCGTATTTAAAATCTTATCAAAAATCATTTTTATTTTCAAAATTTAGATAAGATAATTACAATGTATATTCTACAAACTCAACAATATACATAAATTTTAAAAATAATATAATCTTAAAGAGATTTATAGTTGGGTTAGTTAGGTGTGAGGTTATGTAGATAGCGCAATGAAGCAGGGGAGAATGTTAGTTAGGAAATTAGTTATCTAATCTATTGTTACCTATTTTGCCCCAACATGGAGAGAAAAGATTTGTGGGCCCATATTAATTAAATGCTCATTTTCCCTATTTTTTATATAGATGAGATAATTAGATGTATCAAATAAAATAAAATGTATTAGTTAAAGTTTAGGGTTTGTGTTTGGGGTTTAGGGGTTAGGGTTTAGGCTTCGGGGGTTAGAGTTTAGGGTTTAGGCTTTAGGCTTTAGTGTTTAGGGTTTGGGGTTTAGGGTGTAGGGTTTAGGGGTTAGGGTTTGGGGTTTAGGGTTTAGTGTTTAGGGTTTAGAAACACAAACCCTAAACTCTAACCCCCAAAGCCTAAACCCTAACCCCTAAACCCCAAACCCTAAAGCCTAAAGCCTAACCCCTAAACATAAACCCTAACCCCCAAAGCCTAAACCCTAACCCCTAAACACAAACTCTAAACCCTAAATCCTAAACCCTAACCCCCAAATCTTAAACTCTAAACCCTAAATCCTAAACCCTAACTCCCAAAGCCTAAACTCTAAACCCTAAAGCTTTAACCCCTAAACCTCAAAGCCTAAACCATAAACACTAAATACAAACCCTAAACATTAAAGATTAAATCTCAAATCAAATCATAAATATTTGAAAGTTAACTCACTTATCATATCAAAATAATTGGTATAACTATGTTTAACATACAATAAAAAAGAGAGAGAATGTATTTATTTTTTTAGTAGAAGTGTAAAAGAGAGAGAAAGATAAGTATGTAATTTTTTTTAATAAAAATAAGGGTAAAATTGGTTTTTTGTTCATGAACAGTGGCGTAAATAGTACCTTAGCATAGAGATTTAATTTCACTGTTATTGGTTCCCTGCCAGTTAAATTTCTCTTTATAGTTAGGCATAATATATTTATATTCAGAAGTTAATTAATTCAAAAATTAAATAATGATACTAGTAAATGATATTTATTTTTGAAAAGTATTTCGGAAAGTATTTAATTCAAAATTCTAAAACTTAATTAAATGTATCTTCCAATATCTTAGTAAATATTATCATCATGCTAACTATTCTTGGTAACATCACATGCTAACTATAATAATCTATGAAAATATCTTAGTAAATATTTATAAATCTTATCAAATCTAAATCATATCTCATTGTATAAATACACTATCAATCATGATTTTGAAACATATGAAAAAACGCAACGTAATGAGTAAATTCCTTCTTGCGATAAAGTTTGTTTCATGACGTGTATTAACCCGAGTTCATTGCTTTTAGGTTCTGAAAGGTGATGGGTGTATCAATATGTTAATATCAATGTATATGTCATGTATATGAGGCAGTTAGATTCAGTTACAGCCGTTAGCTCACTTAAGCTTATTGCACGAGTGTATAAATACTCTACTCGAGCTTCACTTTAATGTTAATGAGGATCAGTTGTTTCATCAATGATCTAATATGGTATCAGAGCAATTAAATTCTCTCCAAAATTCTCATTCAAAGCTTCCGTTCTTCGATCTTCATCCTCTTCCTTCGATTTTCGGGAAATTGTTTTTCTCGAGAATCATTTCACACTTTCGATTTCAATCGATTTCAGCTGCCGTGTTCTTCATTTCAGTCTGTAGTGTTCAACTTTCTTTTTTAGTCACCTCAAAATGGGAAAGAAAGGAGCCAGACTTGGAGCTCGCGGTAAATATACAAACTCTGACGATCAATCATAGTCGCCTCCTCCGTCAAAATCAACGATCAGTCAAGATCAATTTCAATTCTGCAGACTTGGATTCAATCGATAACCATCACAGTTCTTTCTATCTTCACGTAAGCGATCATCCTGGCATGTCAATTTCTTCTGAGATTCTCACCGGAGACAACTACAATTCATGGATAGTCACAATGAAGATAAGTATTGAAGCCAAAACAAGATATGATTTGTCGATGGAACTATCCCTCGTTCGACTGAATCAGACTCTCTGCACAAGATCTGGACTCGATGCAACAACATGGTCAAAGCGTGGATTCTAAATGTTGTTTCAAAGCCAATACACGCAAGTATTCTGTACTTTCAAGATGCTGCTGGTATTTGGGATGATTTACAACGACGATTCCACAAAAAGCAACCTTCTACAGATCTACAATATTAAGGAGAAATCAACTCTCTTTGCCAAGGTACTTTCTCTCTTTCGGAATACTACATTAAGAAAGGAACTCTCCGGGTGGTTGTTCTCCATAATCCGTCATCTCTCGCTCCGTATTATAACCAGATTTGACCGTATATCTTCCAGATTTTGTATAGTGCCATCCCAACGTGTCCGGTCGATTTAGACGACTAAACGGAATGCTCTCAATTAAAAGTGCCTCCTCCGGTTCGACGACACTCTTGATTAGATCTGTGTTCCAAGTCTGGTTTTCGTGATCTATCAATTGGTCCACTGTAAGTAGTGTAGTAAATGTGTTTTGTTTTTGTATTGCTGGTCTCGGGCGATAGGCTGGTATCCAAGGCTCATTCCATATTGAAATAGATGCACCTGTTCCCACCCTCTTAATAAGTCCTTTCTTAACCAGAGATCTAGCCGAAGTAATACTCTTCCATCCAAAAGACGGAGAGTAAGATTCTATTGGATCCAAAGCGTCCGTGTTCTGAAAGTATCTTCCTTTAAAGACTCTTGCAAATAATGTTTCTGGTTTTTCTATGAGTCTCCATAATTGCTTTGCCAAGAACGCTGTGTTTGTGTCTCTGAAATCTCGAAATCCAATGCCCCCCTCTTTCTTGTCTTTGCACAATTTGTCACATGCCAGCCAATGTATTCCTGAATTCGAACCTCCTGAGCTCCACCAGAATCGTGAAACCACACTAGTTAATTTTGATGTTACCGTCTTTGGTAACCGGAAGCAAGACATCACATGGTTCGGCATTGCAGATGCAACTGCCTTGATCATAACTTCCTTACCTCCTCTGGATAATAGCTTTGTTGTCCATCCGTTAACCTTCCCAGATAGTCTGTCCTGTAAGTAACCAAAAATCTGTGTTTTCGAACCACTCAGACATTCCGGTATCCCTAGGTACATCCCCATGCCTCCCACCGTATTGATTCCCAAGATCGTCTTCATCTTCTCCTTCACAGTCTCATCAATTTTATGGCCAAATTGTATGGACGACTTTGAGAAATTTATTTGTTGACCTGAAACTTTCTCATAATTATTAAGAATCCGTAATATTGTCTCACTTTCCTCCTTTGTAGCTCTGCAGAAGAATAAGCTATCATCGGCAAACAAAAGATGTGAGATCGATGGACATTTTCTGGCCACCTTAAGACCTGTTAACTTTTTCTCTTGTTCCGCCCTTTTTATGTTTGAAATTAGTGCTTCCGTGCACAATATAAACAAATATGGGGACAAAGGGTCACCCTGTCTGAGTCTCCTTTCCGGAACTATTGAACCATATGGTTGTCCATTAATAAGTACCTTATAGATAACAGTTGAGATGCAAGTCATTATCCTATCAATCCATGTTGTCGCAAAACCCATCTTCCCAAGAAGAATCTCTATGAACGACCATTCAATCCGGTCATACGCTTTACTCATGTCCGTCTTAATAGCCATGAACTTTCCTTGACATGATTTGTTTGTCCTTAATCCATGAAACATCTCCTGTGCGATAAGTATGTTGTCTGAAATCAATCTTCCTGGAACAAAGGCTGATTGGGTCTCCGAAATTAAGCTTGGCATAAGCCCCTTCAAACGTTGGCATAGTACCTTTGAAATGATCTTATATCCCACATTACATAGGCTTATTGGCCTTAATTCCGTCATTCTTGTTGGCCTTTCCGTTTTAGGTATCAAACAGATGTTCGTCTTTTTTATCCGTGGATCCATATTCCCTTCCTGTATAAACATATTAACCCATTGAGTAATCTCTCTTTTCACAATCGGCCACGACTGCTGATAGAAAAGTGCCGTCATCCCATCCGGCCCCGGTGCTTTCTCCGGGTGCATCATAAACAAAGCTCTCCTCACTTCGTCCTCTGTGGCCGTTGCCATTAATTTCTCATTCATTGTCGAAGTGATCGATTCCGGAATCTCCCGTAGGAACTCCTCAAAGTCATCTGGGTTTGTAGAAGTAAAAAGCTCCTCAAAATATTTAACCGCCACTTGTTCTATCTCATTCTCCTTTGTTACCCAGACCCCATTCTCATTGTGTAGTCCCACTATCCTGTTACGCGCTCTTCTCTGTTTTGTCAGAGCAAAGAAGAATTTTGTAAACTGGTCTCCCTATGTATGCCATAAATTCCGACTCTTTTGTTGCCAAAAAAATTCTTCATCTCTGTACGCCTCCTTAAGTTTCTCAGTGATTTCCATAACCTCGGCCTGGGTTCGTGAATCATCCTTTTGGATCTCCTCCAAAGCTCGTTGTATTTCGTATATTTTATCCTTGCTATATGGTATATTTTGTTTCCTCCATTTCGACAGTTCATGTCTACATGTGGTTATCCTAGTAACCAAATCCACCTCCGGCCCATCTACGATACTTTCCCATCCTGCTTTTATTGTTTCCAGTAGCCCATCCTTCCCCACCCATCGTTTATCAAATCGGAATTGTCGTCGCCGTTTTTGAGCCTTTTCCTCTATATTTGCCAATATCGGCCAATGATCCGATCCTATCATTCCCAAATATTCCACATAAGAGCACGGGAAAATCGTGTGCCAATCCTCATTGGCTAGTGCTCTATCCAATTTACACCTTACAAGTTTTTTTCCTCTCCTCCCTCGCCAAGAGAGGGAATCCCCAATCGCTGGAAATTCTATCAAACCACAGTCTTTGATCATATTATTAAAAGACACAAACGTGGACGCCTGCCGTACTGTTCCTCCTTGTTTTTCGTGGTTTCCTGTAATTTCATTCAGGTCCCCTATAATAAACCATGGCGTTGTCTTGATTAAGCCAAATCTTGTTAATCTCTCCCATACTTGGTCCCTTTGTTTTTGAACCGGTTCACCATATACAAAAGAAATGGATACTTTGTTCCCTTGTACTTCCGCCTCAACATCTATAATTCTATTACTCGAATAAAGAATATCCACATTAAAACCGTTATTATAATATAAAGCTAGTCCTCCACTGGCACCTCTTGGTTCCACCGTGAACAACTTATCATATCCAAAGTGGCCCATGAATTTTTCTGTAAATCCATATTCTTGTTTTGTTTCCGAAAGGAATAGAAAATCCGGTCTATGCTTATGCCAAATCTCCCGTAAATAACTTATGGTCCATCTGCTTCCCAGTCCTTGACAATTCCAGCTTAAAATCCTCATTCTAAACAATATAAGTTATCGTCCCCTATAACATGATATCTGAGTATTAAGTCAATCTCAGTACCAATTATTAGGTGTAATACTTGCTGATCTACTGAATGGTAGATAATCCCATAAACAGCTGTTGCATGAGATTTGTGTAAATGTAACTTGTGTTCCATGAAACCACCAGACCATAATTTCTTCCTCTTGGTGCACTCTGGCTCTCCCTTTCCCATCTTGGAGTGTTTTTACACTGCCAAGAACCCTTCAAATCTTTCAAAACTGTTGTTCTGCCGGAACATAATTTTAAACCATAGTCTAAGACAACATATACATTATAATACCCTATTGCTTGTCTCTTATATACACAAACCGCCATATTAGTACCATAGTTTAAGATCCTTATACATAGACAATCACCCAAAGAGAATCCATAAATATAGCACCTCCATTCTTTATATTGCAACGTCATCCGATGTATATGCCATTTGGACTTGTAGTGATCCAAAACAGAATTATCCAAGCCATATTGCACCACCTTCCCCCTTGAATCTTTACCTTGATTGCTTCCTCCTGACCATAATGTATAAAACCATAATTCTTGATACCCAAAATTCCAGTTTCTCTGTTGCACCTTATGTCTCGGCAAAACGAGAACCGTGGGAATAATTTCCCGCTCTGCCTTCTCTCTTGGTAAACCTTTGGCCCAAAACTCCTCTTCCCAAATTCTGAAGCCACCATCTAAAAACCAAGAAGACAAGAGCCTATCAAAAACCATCAAACCATTCTGAATACAAAAGCTAAAAAAAGACCTGGCATGAATTGTATTCCGAACATACGTCTCCGCTCCAGGCCGAGACACTAAATAGCTCAGAGAACAGAAAACCCTTGGTGATGTTAATATCTGCACCAACTTCCCACTCAAAATAAAAAGGTAGCATAAATTTTTCTCATACCAAGCATTATAAACTAACCAGAAAAAATAAGAGTTCTCTAAACTGGACAAATGATGAACAATATAAAGTAAATACCATATCCCCAAGAAAACCAACAAGATTAATCTGCTGTTTACGTTGAAAAACCTTCCCATTGTTGTATTGTGCCACATGAGCCAATAATCCTGTGTTTTCACTGCCTCCTTCCCAAGATTACTGAGATATAGAGATTTCATCATACAATAAAATAAAACCAGCAAATTCCTTTTATATATTCCTAACCAATTCTGCATTTCATGTCTGAGGAAGGAAAGAACCAACAACTTGAGACCATATCTATAATTTTCTTCCCATTCATTAAGGTTTGACAGACCTTGAGCAAGAAGCATTACCTGATTATAGTTATGCCTACTATAGCAGAAAATACCAAAGCAGGTTATTCCCAAAGCACTAACATAATAAGTAATCCACTCAACGATGTACCATGCCCTTAAAAAACGTTCAAAAAGTCTCCACCACAATCTTCTGGCCACATAATCACAGATAAACCCATAATAACAAGTTGCTCCCACTTCAGTTCCTGAATCTAGGACTAGAGAGAGAGACCAGACTATATACCTCGATCTGTTAAATAGCAGGAAATGTACCTTTGTCCTGAAGACTAGAGTATAGTGGAAAGAGCCGCAATCTTTTGAAATGATGAACCCCTTGAAACCATAAGGACCCAATCGTAGATCCGCAATCTCGACGACCAATTCGATGATTTTCCATAACAAAGATCCAAGGATCGGATCTGCATCGTATCAAAATTGTCATCCAAGCCTTGATTCTTCTCCATAAATTCAATGATCAAATCCCGATCCCGTTCATAACCGAATCCATTCACCCAAAGGAGATCACAAACTGAATCTCCACCGAAATCCGCCAAAATCGTAGCCCTTCGCCACCGTAAGAACATCAAAACCCTAAATCGCCGTTAATGTCGCCATCGCCTCTCTCTTTCGTGTCGTCCGTTGCAGAACCAATGTACTTGTGTTTTGCCACTCAGATTATTTGTTAATTTTTAAAGTTTATTAATGATAATAATGTTTTTTTATTTCACCTCATAAAATTGTGTGGCCCACATAACAACAATACACAATAATATAGATGATTATCTATTCCAAATAGTTACACTCTTTAAATACACAACATAATTTATATAATATTTATATTGCCATAATTACACAAAATTCTTCATTTTTTGGCAAACATTTACTCTAAATATTTTATGCTCGATTCTCATACATTTCATGTCTTCAGTGTACGTTTTCTCAGTCAAATAATTGCTAAACAAAATTATATGATCCTTTAAAAAAAATATAACATTACTGAAGAAGTGTGGAGGTAAACAATATAATATAAATAAGACTTGCATTTGACATCACATAGATGGCATTGGCAAGGGTCTACTTCACGATGGATTGGTGATTTTATATTTTAAATACACTATATTCAGTTATTATATCATAATCAAGATGGATTGGTGAAGAAATCTCCAACCCCATAATTTAATTCGATTACATGTTTATTTAATAGATTTTTATAAATAAACAAAGTTTTTCGTATTTAAGATCTTATCAAAAATCATTTTTATTTTCAAAATTTAGATAAGATAAGTACAATGTATATTCTACAAACTCAACAATATACATAAATTTTAAAAAGAATATAATCATAAAGAGATTTATAGTTGGGTTAGTTAGGTGTGGGGTTATGTAGATAGCGAAAAGAAGCAGGGGAAAATGTTAGTTAGGAAATTAGTTATCTAATCTATTGTTACCTATTTTGCCCCAACATGGAAAGAGAAGATTTGTGGGCCCATATTCATTAAATGCTCATTTTCCCTATTTTATATATAGATGAGATAATTAGATGTATCAAATAAAATAAAATGTATTAGTTAAAGTTTAAGGTTTGTGTTAGGGGTTTAGGGGTTAGGGTTTAGGCTTCGGGGGTTAGAGTTTAGGGTTTGTGTTTAGGGTTTAGGGTTTAGGCTTTAGTGTTTAGGGTTTGGGGTTTAGGGGTTAGGGTTTGGGGTTTAGGGTTTAGTGTTTAGGGTTTAGAAACACAAACCCTAAACTCTAACCCCCAAAGCCTAAACCCTAACCCCTAAACCCCAAACCCTAAAGCATAAAGCATAAACCCTAACCCCTAAACATAAACCCTAAACCCTAACCCCCAAAGCCTAAATCCTAACCCCTAAACACAAACTCTAAACCCTAAATCCTAAATCCTAACCCCCAAATCTTAAACTCTAAACCCTAAATCCTAAACCCTAACCCCCAAAGCCTAAACTCTAATCCCGAAAGCTTTAACCCTAAACCTCAAAGCCTAAACCATAAACACTAAATACAAACCCTAAAGATTAAAGATTAAATCTCAAATCAAATCATAAATATTTGAAAGTTAACTCACTTATCATATCAAAATAATTGGTATAACTATGTTTAACATACAATAAAAAGAGAGAGAATGTATTTATTTTTTTAGTAGAAGTGTAAAAGAGAGAGAAAGATAAGTATGTAATTTTTTTTAATAAAAATAAGGGTAAAATTGGTTTTTTGTTCATGAACAGTGGCGTAAATAGTACCTTAGCATAGAGATTTAATTTCACTGTTATTGGTTCCCTGCCAGTTAAATTTCTCTTTATAGTTAGACATAATATATTTATATTCAGAAGTTAATTAATTCAAAAATTAAATAATGATACTAATAAATGATATTTATTTTTGAAAAGTATTTCGGAAAGTATTTAATTCAAAATTCTAAAACTTAATTAAATGTATCTTCCAATATCTTAGTAAATATTATCATCATGCTAACTATTCTTGGTAACATCACATGCTAACTATAATAATCTATGAAAATATCTTAGTAAATATTTATAAATCTTATCAAATCTAAATCATATCTCATTGTATAAATACACTATCAATCATGATTTTGAAACATATGAAAAAACGCAACGTAATGAGTAAATTCCTTCTTGCGATAAAGTTTGTTTCATGACGTGTATTAACCCGAGTTCATTGCTTTTAGGTTCTGAAAGGTGATGGGTGTATCAATATGTTAATATCAATGTATATGTCATGTATATGAGGCAGTTAGATTCAGTTACAGCCGTTAGCTCACTTAAGCTTATTGCACGAGTGTATAAATACTCTACTCGAGCTTCACTTTAATGTTAATGAGGATCAGTTGTTTCATCAATGATCTAATATGGTATCAGAGCAATTAAATTCTCTCCAAAATTCTCATTCAAAGCTTCCGTTCTTCGATCTTCATCCTCTTCCTTCGATTTTCGGGAAATTGTTTTTCTCGAGAATCATTTCACACTTTCGATTTCAATCGATTTCAGCTGCCGTGTTCTTCATTTCAGTCTGTAGTGTTCAACTTTCTTTTTTAGTCACCTCAAAATGGGAAAGAAAGGAGCCAGACTTGGAGCTCGCGGTAAATATACAAACTCTGACGATCAATCATAGTCGCCTCCTCCGTCAAAATCAACGATCAGTCAAGATCAATTTCAATTCTGCAGACTTGGATTCAATCGATAACCATCACAGTTCTTTCTATCTTCACGTAAGCGATCATCCTGGCATGTCAATTTCTTCTGAGATTCTCACCGGAGACAACTACAATTCATGGATAGTCACAATGAAGATAAGTATTGAAGCCAAAACAAGATATGATTTGTCGATGGAACTATCCCTCGTCCGACTGAATCAGACTCTCTGCACAAGATCTGGACTCGATGCAACAACATGGTCAAAGCGTGGATTCTAAATGTTGTTTCAAAGCCAATACACGCAAGTATTCTGTACTTTCAAGATGCTGCTGGTATTTGGGATGATTTACAACGACGATTCCACAAAAAGCAACCTTCTACAGATCTACAATATTAAGGAAGAAATCAACTCTCTTTGCCAAGGTACTTTCTCTCTTTCGGAATACTACATTAAGAAAGGAACTCTCTGGGAACAGCTTGCTTGGACCAAGAATCTGATGGAAAGTGGAGGTTGTAGATGTTCTTAGGTGATGAAGTTGTTAGATGATCATGAAACAACTAGAATCACACAGTTCTTAATGGGATTAAATGATGACTTTGCTAATATCCGAGGTCAAATTCTTAACATGAAGCCTCGACCAACACTCTCTGAAGTGTACAACATGCTGGAGTCAGATGAGTCTCAAAGGAAAAGAATGATATCCAATCCCAATCCTTCAACATTTGCTATCAAAACTCAAACCAACAATATGCATCAGAAACAATCTTACACCGAGAACAACAATCAAAAACCAAGACCGATGTGTTCTCGCTGTGGAATGGCTGGCCATATTGTTGATCGTTTCTATAAGATATAAGGATATCCTCCAGGCTGGAAACCCAAGTCTCAGAGAAAAAATTCAAACCAAAGATTTGGAGCACCAATCTCAGCGCATTTAGCTTTGACCAATTCGGTTTCTGAGAACCAAATGGGTGTTGCTCTTTCTGCAGATCAAATACAGAACATAGTAGCGTATTTGAGCTCCAAACTTCAACCTCAAACTGCTACAGTCAATTCTCTGGAACAAGTTCAAACCCCACAGTTTGTCAATTCTCTGGTATATTCTATCCTTCTTTTTTTGTTCATTATCACAGGAGAATCAGTCATAATTTTACTCTATTTCTGATAAGATAATGAACATGAATAGTTGGATAATTGACTCTCGAGCAACTCACCATGTATCGTTTGACAGAAGTTTGTTTCAGACCTTCAACCGTCTTCATGACACTAGTGTCAATCTACCTAATGGTCTCTCAGTAAAGATTGATGGTCTGGGAATCATAAAACTTAATGAAAAAATCATCTTACATGATGTTTTTCTTATTCCTCAGTTTAAGTTCCACCTTCTCAGTGTCAGTGATTTGACTAAGAAGCAAAAATGTGGTATTTGGCTTGACCCTTATGGCTGTGAAATTCAGGATCTCACAAGGACATTGATGACTGGGAAGCTAAAATCATCAACAACCTTTATCTCATGGATTTGGATACTCAGGCTGTACAGAATGTTCAAGATACTACAACATTCAAGTGCATGACCATCACCAAAGATCAGGAGACTTGGCACCAAAGATTAGGTCACCATCTCAACAAAAGCTCATAGATATGTCAGAGATGTTATATGTTTCTATTCCTAAGAATAAAGATGCTAGGCAAGCTCAGTGTAAAACTTGTCATACGGCCAAACAAAAGCATTTGCCATTTGTATCTCAAAATAATAAGACATCTTCTACCTTTGAATTAATACACATTGACACATGGGTACCATTTTCAATGCAATCCTATGATGGATATAGGTACTTCCCTATTGTTGATGACTACTCAAGGGCGACTTGGATCTATCTTCTACGAAACAAATCAAAGGTGCTCAGCGTAATACCTGGTTTTGTGTCAATGGTAGAGAATCAGTTTTCAAAGACCATCAAAAGAGTGAGGTCTGATAATGCACCTGAGTTAAACTTCACAAAGTTTTATCGTGAGAAAGGTATCATAGCAAACCATTCTTGCTCAGAAATACCTCAGCAGAACTTATTGGTTGAGAGGAAGTACCAACGCCTTCTGAATGTCGCCAAAGCATTGATGTTTCAGTCTCACACACCAGTTGAATTTTGGAGTGACTGCATAATGACATCAGTGTTCCTCATCAACAGAATAATAACAAAGGAGCTTGACAACAAATCTCCATACGAGATCTTAACGACTAAAAGATCAGACTATGGATCTCTAAAGACATTTGGATGTCTTGCTTACGCTTCAACATCAAAAAAAAAACATAGACACAAATATTAACCTAGAGCAAAGGCATGTGTATTTTTGTGGTATCCAACAGGATACAAGGGATACAAACTTCTGGACAAAGAGAATAACAATGTCTTCATATCGAGACATGTCATTTTCCATGAACAGTTATTCCCATTCAAGAAAAATCCCAACTCTGAGAATCCACAAGACATATTTCCAAGTCATCCAAGCAGAGAAGAGTTAGAAAGAATCTATAATCATCCGGATGATGAAGATTCAGAAAATGATGAAGATATGGAACAAGCTGATATAGTAGATGCATATAATCCAATTGTCAGAAGCGATGAAGATGACAACATGAATCTCAGTATCAAACATTCAAATCGACAACTGAAGAAACCAACCTATCTGCAGGATTATCATTGCTCCAATGTAAGTACAAAATTGTTATATCCTATATGCAATTTTATGTCTTATAACAAGCTATTAGACTCTTTCCAATCATTCATCATGGCCATAACTAAAGAATTTGAGCCATCAACTTACATTGAGGCCAAAAGACATGAAGTCTGGAATGGAGCAACGGACACATAAACGTTTGCTCTAGAAGACACAAATACTTGGGATATATGTTCTTTACTAGCTGTTGTAAATGGATATACAAGGATAAATACTTGTCTGATGGACGTGTAGAATGGAACAAGGCAAGACTAGTAGCAAAAAGTTATACTCAAAGAGAGGGATTGGATTTTGTTGATACTTATGCTCCAGTTGCAAAACTAACTTCAGTAAAGATGTTTCTTGCAAGAGCTGCCATTTTGGGTTGGTCACTGCATCAACTAGATGTCTCCAACGCATTCTTGCGTGGTGATTTGTCTGAGGAAATTTATATGAAGCTACCGCCTGGATATACATCTCGTCACAAATATTTACCTCCAAATGCGGTATGTAAACTCAACAAGTCACTCTATGAATTAAAGCAGGCATCAAGACAATGGTATTTGAAATTCAAAGATACACTTTTGAGGCTAGGATTCATCAAGAGACGGTCTGATCATACTCTATTTACAAAGGTTATTGGTTCAGTCTTGCTACTGGTATTGGTATATGTAGATTACATAGTAATCGCAAGCAACAATGATGAAGCTGCTGATATTTTGAAAAATCAGCTAAAGGAACACTTCAAGTTACGAGATTTGGGCATTCTCAAGTATTTCCTTGGCCTGGAAATAGCAAAATCATCAGCAGGAATTGCTATCAGTCAAAGAAAATATGCGCTTGAACTTATTGATTCTGCAGGTTTACTAGCTTCAAAACCTTCGTCTATACCAATGAAACCAAATCAAAAGCTTTCCAAGGATGAAGGAGAAGTATATTCAGATCCAGAATCATACAGACGCACTATTGGTAAACTCATCTACCTCACCATAACACGACCAGACATATGTTTTGCAGTTCAAAAGCTAGCTCAATACACAGCCAAGCCAGGAATGCCACATTACAAGACTGCTCAGAAATTACTGCAATACATAAAAGGTACAATTGGTCAAGGACTCGTCTACTCATCTAAGTCTTCCATGGAATTAAAAGCGTTTGCGGATGATGACTGGGGAGCTTGCTTAGACTCTAGAAGATCCATATCAGGCTACTGCATGTTCCTTGGAGATTCCCTCATATCCTGGAAATCTAAGAAGCAAAAAGTAGTGTCACATTCTTCTGTTGAAGCTGAATACTGGAGTATGTCAATGGCAGTGAAAGAAATAATTTGGCTAAGGAACTTACTCACGGATCTACACATCGAAGTATCTAAACCAACAGCTCTGTATTGTGAAACATGGCTGCGATCCATATTGGAAACAACCCTGTTTTCCATGAAAGAACAAAACATGTGGAAGTGGATTGTCATTCAGTCAGGGACAGAGTTGAAGATGGGTCTATCAAACTACTTCATGTGAGAACAGAGTGTAAAGTCGCTGATATATTAACCAAACCTTTATACCTGGCTCAGTTCAAATCTCTTATGTGCAAGCTTGGAGTTTCGAACATCTACACTACAGCTTGAAGGGGCGTATCAATATGTTAATATCAATATATATGCCATGTATATGAGGTAGTTAGATTCAGTTACAGTCGTTAGCTCACTTAAGCTTATTGCACCAGTGTATAAATACTCTACTCGAGCTTCACTTTAATGTTAATGAGAATAAGTTGTTTCATCAATGATCTAATAGGGTGTGTGATTGGTGTAGGAAAATTAGGACCGGTAACAAGAAGATTGCAAAACGCTTACAAGAAACTGACGGATGAATCGGGCGTCTCAATAGCTACTTACCAAAAACCTTGAAGCATGTGTTTGATCATAGAACACAAAAGGTAAATTTTTTTTAAATGAATGTTAAATTTTATTCAAACCAAAAACCGTTTTACAACTTCTATATTTGCTACGTTGTGTTTAGGAGTCTAGCGAAATTATTACAATACTGAAACATTATTGTTCAAGGATTCGGTCGAGAACAGAACCACCGACACATTCTTTCGTCGTATGTCTGATCACCCGGTGTTCCGAATAGATGTGAATCTGTTTCGAATGTTTTTGTCAATCATTTTTATTAGACCTGCTGTAGGAATGTTTGTTTGCCCATGCCGTCGATCGTTCCTTTCACGCCATATGTGGTATAGTGTTGATTGGAATGTGTACCTTGTGATGAACTGATCAATGCGATCCATAGTCGAATTCCCCAGAAGGACTATCAGGCTGTCCCAATCTTTGGTGTATTCTTGGTTTAGCACCCCACCAACAATGTTTTCCCAGATTTCTGCTGAAAATGAGTACCCGAAGAAAAAATAGTTTCTTGTCTCCTCTGCCTGTCCACAAAAGGTAATTTACGTTGCTAAATGTGTTACTTAAAGATTCTTGGGTATGAATCACAAGCTTTAAGCTATGTACAAATCTTACTAAAATGTCATTGATTTTAAACTCTAACCATAACGTTGAACAAAAGGAACCTTATTTTTTAAGTATTCAACTTTCACAGGATTCATCAATCATCATTTTACATATGAAGTCGAAACTCAGAAGGCTTTTTGATTATTTTTTTGAAGAGTAAAAACATGGCTTAGGAACAAACGACACCTAGGTTTATGTGGGGGCTAAGACATAGAGGGAAATTTATCCGACAAGTACTCTACTAGTCCTATTTACCATGTACTAAAGGGAGAAGACATAGATGTGCCTTGGGAAAAGTGGTGTGGATTAATTGTGAGATAAAAAATCACATTTACTTAACGTGGCTGATGTTACTTGATCGATGATCTACAAAATATAAATTAAGAAACTGGGGGTTAAATACCGATCCAAATTGCCTCCTTTTCAATAACCAGCATGAATCGAGGGACCACCTGTGTTTTTTTACTGTGGCTAACTTGTATTCAGTGGCGGACCCAGACTTTTACTTTACAGGTGTCAAAGAAATAATATTATTAATGAAAATGGGAAAAAATCTTTATCTGAGGGTTCAATAGGTGGGTCGAACGCTGATTTGGGGGTGTCAGTAAAGGGACTCTGCCATTTATTCCACCAAAAATAAAGTAACTTTAGCCCAAAAATTATCTTTATACAAATTTTACCGGTGTCAGATGACACCATATTGGTCTAAGTGGGTCCGTCTCTTCTTGTATTCTTTGGTCAATCACAGCGAGAAGAACATGGTCAGAGACTGGGACTCAACTACTTGGATTGCAAAACATGTCGGGTACGAAGGAATCTAGAGATTGGCCTTACTAGCTTGGCAATGTTGTATTCACTCCCTTTGGATGGAACAGAATCACCGATTGCACATATTAAGCTTCATTCCGCGGATATTATCTTGGGTTTTATTGATCAAAATATTAGGAACATGATTGAGACTTACAGGTCGACCAATACGGGTTTCGCTTCGTCGATGTTGGAGCTCTGGTTTTGCAGGAGTTAAATGGGGAGGTAGGATAAGGGTGTAATTTGAGAGGTGGTGGTTACAGGATTTACCTAGAAAGATCTGCTATACTTCATTGATGATGAGATCTGTCAAGAGGATCCTAGATAGATGAGTTGGATGAGAGAATTGATGACAAGAGGTGGTCGTTGCCGATCATTAATGGAGGAGTGAAGGGAGGTATTCAGATTGTCGATATGCAGAGGATTTGGTCAGCCTCGCCTCGCTTTCTCAACGCGAATCGACCCTTATCTTTTACTCCCATGGCCGATCCGCCTTCATTCGGAAAAGCCCTAAAAGGCCAGAGCTCTAATTCGCCGGAACAGCTCCCCTATTCAAGTCAGCCGCTGACGTCTTGGCGCAGAGAATCGCCGGTCATGGCCTCTCTCAAACTCTTTTCCAGTCAATTGAAGCTCCATCTCATCATTCTCTTCAAAGCTCGAGCACAGAGAAGATACCAAATTCGACCAGTTCTGACCTAGAACTCATCTTACATCCCACTGCTGCCGTGTCAACCTCACCAGAAAGACTTGCAGCAAACGGATCCTCATCGCCGGTTTCGTCTCCTGATGTCACTGATCGAGCTATGATTGTATTTGGAGATACCAATGCTCCCTCTACGACCCAGTCTGATGTTGTATCTAATGACTCACCCAAAGATGAAGTGGTGAATGTCTCTGCCATCGCTGAAGTTGCAGGTGCTGTCATAGAGCCACACGCAGTAGCTAAAATGGTAAACAACTCCATTCCGCCGGTCCAACATTCTCAGTGAA
The DNA here is from genome assembly GCA_030180135.1 of Orychophragmus violaceus. Taxonomy (NCBI): domain Eukaryota; kingdom Viridiplantae; phylum Streptophyta; class Magnoliopsida; order Brassicales; family Brassicaceae; genus Orychophragmus; species Orychophragmus violaceus. The sequence continues at coordinate 43,160,737 of CM058231.1, read as the reverse complement.
ATGCTTGGGCTTCGCCTCCGCAGGCTCTGGTGCTGGACGATTCTCTTGGAAGCCCGCCATCATCTGGACCACAATCAGCCTCTGAGTGGCCATCACTAGCTGATGCAAGGAAGAGCAAATCAGCGAAGACTAAAGTTCTGCCTCCATCATTTAAAGTTACTAAGCCTCCAAACGTAGAAAGCTCGAAAACCTCTATTGATTCTCTCTCAAAGTTTGATATCCGACTTCCTGCCAATAGTAAACGATTCCCTTGGGCTGCTCGTATGAACCAAGCTACTAGGAATCTTTATAGAGTCACTACCCCTACCTATATGGATGATGGCACGCCTAAGGTAATCATTCCGAAACATATTCTTCTTCAAGGCTTAGAAAATCAAAAGGAATATATCATTGGACAGTTCTATAGATGCTGATGAGGCCATCAAGTCATCATCAACCAAGGAGCATGTAGAGGACATAAATCAACCAACCAAGATCCTTGGAGAGAATCAGTTTGAGCCCACCAGAGACATATGTGCATGCCTTGGAGCATATCTACCTAACCAGGAAGACTTAAGCAACAAATCAACCTGTTCCAGAAACTTAACTCATCAAGGAATCATCACAAAGTGGAAGTGTTTTAAAAGCTTTCCAGATGAAGAAGATATGCAAGTTGCAACTCAGAATATTTTCAAGGAACCCGCTGGAGACCAACTGCCACTTTTTGGAGAGTTCAGATCGGACCAGGATGAATCAAGTTGTAAACCAACTTATTTTGGAAACCTTACTCAACAGAGGTTCAGGAAGAATTGGATTCGGTTTAAAAGGAATTATGGTTTAAAAGTTATTCAACTTCTAAACCAGGAGATGCTACACTTGCTTTATTTAGAGCCTCACGGCTTTAATATCAAACGGCTCTTTCCTCTTCAATGTGGCTGCATTTTGGACGTGATCTACATCATACAAAATGTCCCTAAGGCACAAAATTATCTCCCCAAATTGTCAAGATACAAGAGCCAACGAATTTCCTTATTTGGCAAGCTAAATCATCTCCAACGGCCATATGGCTTAAATGTAGATTATTTTTTCTTTGCTTAGTTTTTATCTTTGAATTGTATTGAGCACTATATAAGCTCATCCTAGTATCATTTGTAAATCACCTTTCAATCTATTCAGAAATAATCATAGTATTTTCTTTCTTTTCAAAGTTATGTTCTTTGAAGAGTTCTTCTTCTTAGAGTTTTGTGAGTGATTCACATCCTCTTAGGAGTTTCGGTTCAGACTATTTCTGAGTGATTCAGATAGTTTACAATCTGATTGAGAGAGTCAATCAAAGCCACCGAGCAAGAGAGTTGCTGACCATCACTTTTCATCTCATAAATCCATTCGATCATCCACCGGCTTGCTAGAGAGAGTTGTACAACCAGCTAGCATCCCTCATACGTCCATCATTGTGAGATCAAGGTTTTGATCTTACATCATCTGGTATCAGAGCTTCAAAAGCTCCTATCCCCCAGGTTGTTTCAATCCAACCTTTATCTCTTTAAGTTTTGTTTATCTTTCATTTAGTTCAAACCAAAAATCCATAAAAAGGTTGATTCTGTTTATTTTGATTCTGTTCTTATTTGTTTGGAAAACCCAGAAAAGACCATAAGAAGTTTCTTTGATTTTGTTTTTAATATCTTTCATTGTTTTATTCTCATTTTTATTTCAATTTCCTTTGCATCTTAAACCCAAAAGCCAAAAAAAAAAAAAAACCATTCTGCATATTAGTGCAAAGGAATAAATCAAAAGGTGTTCTCGCTGTGGTCACCTTGGACACAAAGAGTCTAGATGTTTGTTGCCTCTAAACATTTCGTGTTCCAATGATCAACAAACTGTGGTTACCCCGCCTCTTGAAGTTATAAACTCATCCTCTGAGTTGCCTGTTATTGTTTCATGTCCCGCCGTTGGTGAAGCTCCAAATGGTTCGGTCTTGGAAATATCAGCTAGTGAAGCTGCTACAGCCTTTACTTCACCAGCTAATGTCTATGGGCTACTAACTGATCAAGTTTCAAAGGAAGCACCTAATGAAGCTTGTCTAAATCATGCTACCGCACCAACTAATACTTCTCATGTCTCCGCTTCGATTCATCTCCCAAAGGTTATCTCTAACACTACTACTGCCACAGTTTCATCTTCTCAATCACTCGGCTCAGCTTCTCTATCAGCAACTAGCCCAGGCGTAAGCTCCGCTACGGCAACAATCTCGACAGTCACATGTACGGACTCTGAGGCTCATGCTTCTTCTATCACGCAGACATCTTCTACTCCAGCAAAAGACTCAGCAACTAAGCTTCCAGTATCAACAAAACAAACAACTACCAACACTAATGAAGTGATGGTCAACCCAGTTCAGCAACCGGAAGGTTTAGCCACATTTCAGGAGGTTAATCATTTTGCTTTGCTTGACCAGAATGTCGCCGGACAAATGGTCCTGCGAAGTGGAACGGTTAAGCAACACTATAAATCCCAAGAACAAAATTGGATCGAAGTTAAGGGAACCCGTGGTCGTCGCGGCTGTGGAGGTCATTAACTTCGAAATGGGTCACAAACTCTTCCATTTTCTCCAAGAACACTAAGCATTATTTGCTTCATTTCTATTAATCTCTGTATTAATCGACTCTCTAATATATGTCCCAAAAAAGACATATAGCCCTGTATCATTAGTTTCGTGTTTAAATTTGAAAATCTTAAAAAAAAAAAGACATGCAGAGGATTTCATTATGTTGCAGTTTAATCGATTCAATTCATGGTTCAATTGTGGATCTTTTTTTTTTTACTATTTTAATACTGCAGAATAGTGGAAAAAAAGTATAAAGGTAAGTGTAAAAATGCAAATAAAATAGTTAATGTTGCAAACATTACTTGTTGGCTATTTTACTAATCAAATGGAAAATGATATATAATTGATCTGTAGGAAAAACAAATAGCGAACCTAACACCAGTACTAAGCGCTAACTGGTTTGTAATACGATTCCCATAAATTTAATAAAGTAATAATCATGAAAATTAAAGTTTCAACAGTAAACTAATTACTTAAAATTAATATATAAAACAATATTCCATGTGTTCCAAAATGTATGATGTTTTAAATAAAATCACGAAATTTAATAAAAATACATTTATACCAATCATAAAAAGACTATAGAATTTAAAGAGTCAAAATATTAAATAAAATTAAAATATGTCTAAAAATTTGTTAAACATCCTATAAAATGTAACAAAAAAATATCCTTAAACATTTAATAATATGGACACATGGAGTAGTTATTCTTCCAAACTAATATCAAATCCATATATATATAACTAAAAAATACCTCCAAAAAAAAATCTTTATATACAAAAATCATATCAAACTTAGTTATCACAAATTATATTTTTGTGGATACAAAATAAATAAATATTATGCAAACACATATATGTTTTAAAATAAATTAATTAGCTAAATAATGATAAAAATGTAAGTATGAAAAAGTAGTGTAAATTTACATACTAAAAGAAAAACTACAACAATATATAATATAAACTAATACTTAAAATAAATATTATTACGATAAGAACGATTTAAAATAACTGGAAACAAAAAATAAACTCATTCTAACTAGAATGTGTGAGATATGATTTTCAAATGTAACTAAAATTTTGTTATCTGATTTTAAATGTAGTCTACTAATTCTCAAATTCAATATAATATGTAAAATAATAGTTTATCTTTCTAAACTAATATAAATTAGGAAATTAAAAATATATAACTAAGAAATCCTATAAAACAAGATATAATCTTCATACAAAAAATATAACCCAGATTTTTACTTACTACAAATTATACTTTTATTGGCAAAAATAAATAAACAATTTTCAATACATGATTTCTAAAATTAATTAATTAGATCAGTAATTTTAAAGTGAGTGTAATTTACATAACAAGGAAAAGATATAACAATATATAATATGAAATATTGTGTCCAATGATTGAAATATATTTTATTACGAGAAAAGATGACAAATGATAGGTATGGAAATTCGGGTTATCATTCGGGTTTTTGGATTTTCTGGTTTAGAGATATAAAACATATTTGGATATTTTAAATTTTCTGTTCGGGTTCGATTCGGTTCCACTAGAGTCCGGATGAGTTAAATATTCAAAATATATATAAAATGGTTAATAAAATTGGTTAAAATTTGACAATTATAACTAAGTAGTTTAGAATATTTTCAGTTCTTTTGGATATTTCGATTATTTTAGTCTCAAATAACTAATAACTTCTGGTTTATAATTATAGTTATAAATATTTAAGCTATTTTAAGTCTAACTATAATTAATATGTTTGGATATATACTTATATTTTGGGTATTTTGGGTACTATTTGATTTTCAGTTTTGTTCCGGTTTGGTTTTTTGGAGACATGAGTTTAAGATCTTTTTGGGTATTTTGTCGGTTTCGGTCAATACAATTTTAGGTCAGATTCGGTTGGATCTTCGTATCCGGGTATTTTTCACACGTCAAAATCTAGTTAATATATTAAAGCTATGGTTAAGAGGAAATGCTTTATTGTTTGTTGCATTAAATTACACAGAATTTGCATATAGATTCGATAACACATAAAACCTAGAGTCTATAGAAATATACCTTTAATTGAAAATGAACTTAGAACGGATTAAGTTGATTAAATAATTGGATTAAATAAACCGATTAGGATAATAGATATTCATTGCATGTTTAACTTTTGAAAATAACATCTTGATTACGTAGATAGAATTGATTGATTGTATACTTAGAATAAATGAATGATCGTTTATTGAGTAGTATATTATATACATATAAAATAAATAAAAACTATAATTTATAAAGAACCTAGATAATAAAGTATAGGAGATAGTAATAAAAATAAGAAGTAAATAAATTTAGGATAAATAACCAGAGTATAATTAAATAGAAATGACATGAACTATTAAACCGTATTAGAGAATTAATAGACTAACTTCAAACAATAGAATAATTAAATAAATAATTGAACTTAGATAATTAAATGGAATTAACTAATTGAATTAAAACTATAAGAGTTAAGTAAATAAAGCTAAGAACTAAAATAAGCAAATTATTGATTCATTGAGTTATTAATTGAATTGTTGAGTTTGATTTATTGTGGTTATCTATGTTGGGTGGGTCGGATTGAGTTAGTGATGATATTGAGTATAACGGTATTGTGGTTAGGACTTGCGGGATAGTGATATACCATGGATTTTAGGGTTTTTAACCATGGTATATGTGTCATTTATCGAGTCTTTTACTATGTTTTAGAGTCTTTTCAGGTGTTTATTAGGTACAAGCACATTTGGAGCATATGTGGTGATTATGGCACTTTCTGGAGCTAATTGGAGTATTTGGCCGAGAGACAGACTTCACTGTCAATATTTCAGACCTGCAACGATCGACACACTTATGGCATCGATCGTTGCATATGCGAGATGGGCCAAATGACGGTTTAATGAAGAGTGATGAAATTGCAGTTTTGCCCAGAAGTTCCTGATATTTACAAAGTGACCCAAAACGTGTTTTAGGATTATAATTAGGTTTTACAGCCACTTGTTAGGCTATGCTTTTGATAACTAAGTCTAATTTTCTTAGGAGATTTTAGGGGCTGGTTTTGTTCTCGAGAGAGACCTGATTTCGAACCCCTATTCTTATTCCTTTGATTATTTTATGATATCTACTTTGATTATGTTATCTGTTATGATTGCTATGTCTGAGTAGATCTCTTGTTAGGTTTAGGGATTCTCATTTGGGATTTCATGGAATTATAGTTCAATTAATCTGTAGGGATTCATATCTGCTAGTTCTTTATCTAAGTTATTCTTAATGCTAAATCTGAATTAGCTACCCAGATTTATGATGTTAGGCTGATTAATGCAGCGAAAGTTGGTTAATTTAGCTAGAAAGAACCTAGATAAGCAATTAAACTTCTCGCAAACGAAAGTTTGGTTTAGGTTAATTGTGAACATATCAAACTTGGAATTAATGCTGGTTTAATCTGTTAGTTCCAGCAAACGAAAGTTTGGTTTGCTGCACTTAGACTTAGAAGAATTCTCGCAAAGAAATTTGGTTAATTCTATATCTGTGTTTGAGTTCTATAACAGTTTATGATTGGATCTCGATAGATTGATTACTTGCGTTCCTGATTTCTTGAGAATTTCCTAAGCTTAACACCTCCACCTTCTTGCTTACAAACTCACTTGATTTGCTTGCTATTTCGTTTACTGTTTTCACACCTGCTTCGCTTAATTTAATCTGAACTACTAATAATCTATTGTGTGACTGAGAGTCCTTGTGGGATTCGATACCCTTATATACTACGATTGCATTAACTGTGCACTTGCAGTATAATAGGATTAAAACTACACCCTATCAAGTTTTTGGCGCCGTTGCCGGGGACTCTTTGAGTTCGCCAATAGATTTAGTACTAGGATTTAGACTAAGCATTCTTTTTAATTTTCTTGTTTACTTACGTTTTTGATTTTTGGGATTGCAGGGATTCGCATTGCATCGATCGTTGCCTACCTTGCACCGATCGACACAAGGCGAGAACAGCGATGCCAAGATCTGAGACGTTCAATAGGTTTCACTCTATGGAACCTGTGATTCTGATTCGCGGTGAAAACGACATTTTACGAGACCAAGAGGGTCACATATGCAACGCAAAAGGTCAGAAACTAGATGGGGAGGGAAACCCCATCTTGCCAGATTACTATGCATTGGTTGGGCAGGTAGCTGAGATGAGAAATAAGATAGATAACATCCACGACATTCTACTAAGGGAGAGACAGTTCCGAGCAGATGCAGGAACTGAAGGATTTGCAGAGGTAAACTATATGGCTGGAGCTGATTTTTATGGACATACATTTGGACATCAGCAGAGACAAGGTTCTAGGCATGCTCAAGGATTAAGAGATTTTGGTTATACATCCTGCCTAGCATCTCCTGTACCTGCACAAAAGAACAGATTGGAGATCATGATGGAGCAGTCCCTTGCAGAACAACAACAGACCACAGCGTCTTTCAACTCGAAGCTTGAGAGCTTGTACACTAATCTGACTGAGAAATTTGAGTCCTTGAACACTCATATGAAGTTGCTAGATACACAGATGGATCAGATTTCAAGTTCTGCCACAAGGAAGGATACTCAGGAAGCCCATGTCGTTAACATTCCTATTCAGGTTGACCACAGGATGGATCATGGACCATATCTAGCAGTTAAGGCTATGGAATTTGTGGCAAATAGAGGGGAGTCTGATATTGAATTCCCTGAGTTTGAGAGCTTCGACGGACCTGACTCAACAGATATTGACATGGATCTCTTGGCTTGGATAGTTCAGACTGATACTGGACCAAGTCAAGAGGAGAAATTTGAGTTTGAGATTGCTGGATTAGACCAGGAAGCTGATGGACCCGAGACTGTAGTTGAAACTCGAGCTGAGACATCCGTGTCGATCGTTGCACCATATGCATCGATCGTTGCACCCCGAAAAGAACAAGTTTCACTTATACCTCGTGGAGTTGCTAAGGAAAGGATATACAAACCTCCAATACCATTCCCAAAAGCTCCTGTAAGGTCTAAAGATGTTGTTCAGTGTACAGTAGTGGTTGACAAGAAGATGGTGATTCCACAAGAGTCTACTCTAACATCTTCAGAACCTAAAGCTACTCATAAGCAGAAGGCTCCGAACATCAAACCTCTGCCAAAGGTAAAGCATAAATCCTCTAAGTTTAAACCTCCTGACTCCACTGTTTTGAATGCAGGAAAAAGCTTTAAACCACCCAAGTGTCGATCCCACCAAACATTCCTTCCTATGTTCCTTGGACGACATCATGCTGCTACTGATTACACACCACCATGGATGATAAGGCATTCACAGAAACACTCAAAGTCTCTATTGAAACCTCCATAAGTCTGACCTCTTTCCAAAAGTCAAGCTAATGACTTAAAACAAGCGCTGAGTGGGAGGCAACCCACTATTAGGTTCTAGTATTTTTAATTCTTATTGTTTTTCTTAGGATTTCACGTTTTTATTTGTTTTGCTAGTTTTTAGATACAGAACACAAGTCCGGAGATGTGTGACGATCGTTGCCTACATGTGCAATGGTCGTTGCAATTGGTTTGAATCGAAAATTAAGGTATGTCGAGCTAAACCGGAATCGATCTGGTTCAACCAGCATCGATCGTTGCTGCTGTGCAACGATCGTTGCACCCACGACCAAGGTAAGTTGCCTTAAACCCTTTTCTTCTCTTTTTCTTCTCCATTTTCTCGCCGTCGGTACACCGAGAACCTCCACACCTAAAACTACCATTTCTTCATCGATTTCCTTGTTTCCAAGCGCTATTCTCTCATTTTTACACTCTCAATCTATTTCTCCAACCCATATCTCACGAAATCAAGGTAATGTACTTCTATTTGATAATTTTCGGATTCAACTATTAGGGTTTTAGAAATTGGGAATTTTGGATTGAAATTGATAAATGCATGCTTAAATGAACATGATTTAGGTCGCTTAGTGATGGATTGTTGTTGATTTTGTGGTTGATAGCAAGAATTTAGAACGATTCTCTTGAATGTTGATTGCGGCCAAAATCGCCTTGCACCGATCGTTGCACTTGTGCAACGGTCGTTGCTCTGCGATTTTGGGGAAATGTTCGATTATACGAAGTCGCCTTGCAACGATCGATGCCTTAGTGCAACGGTCGTTGCTCGACGATTTCACAGAGAGTTTTCCGAGACTGATTTGTTTAAATTTCTGTTTTGCAGATGGCAACTCAGCAACAACCCCGCAAGCGCAGAGAAACCGCCGCAAGTGCCACACGACAGTACATTCCACCACCGGAATGGCTGCACAGAGACTCTGATCCTCCAGAGCCATATCAGTTGGTTCATGCAACCATTGGACCACCATGGCCAAGGGCAGAGAAACTTCTGATTCGGACTAACCGCAACTGGGGCATGGCTATTAATAAGCTGCTCGCTACGGATGATTTCACAGAGAGGCCACTGCACGAGTACTGGGACGAGTACGATACGTTGCTATATAACGGTTGGTGTGGCATGGAGCTAACGCCAACCAAGTTTGCGGATTACTCGACCTGTCTGAGTCTCGGCATAGACAAGAAGGTTATGGCGCTGTGCAGAGGCATTGGTATGGGGACAATGCCAATGCAGCCTTACGATCTATACCCAGAGTTGGTGAGACAGTTGATTGCCACATGCAGGGTTATCTACCCAAACCCGGACAGCAGGAATGCTCAAGGAGGAACTTTTATCTTCATGTGTCTTGGCGCCAGGTATCGAGTACCCCTTCTCGATATCTGTAGGATCTATGGGTTTAACACTGAGGAGACACGCACCGATATGTCCCTTCCATGGGAACCATCAGAGGCTCGGCAGTTCTGGGAATACATTGGTGGCGGACGGTATCACTCACGGACCACACCTGTGATTCAGGTTAGGCATCCGGCTCTCAGGTATGTCTTGCGTATCTTGGGACGCACTCTACTGTGCAAGCATGAGGCCAACAAGATGCGTAAGAATGAGTTGGAAATACTATTCAGAGGACTGAGGGAGCAGCTCAGGGGTACCGATGTGAGAAACCCAGCTGAGAGAGTCAACCTGGGAGCTGTATTTGCCCATCAACTTTGCGAATTGCAGAAGAAGCCCTATGATGGCGTGCGCAAAGAGACAGTAGGGAGTCTTCTTACTCCTATTTTTAGACACTGCAGGATCCCTATGGAGGATACAGAGCGCATTACTGAGAGAGAGTTCCTGGATCTCAGTCACTTGCAGAGTTCTAGGTGGCTGAAGGAGGGGCGAGTATGGGTTTACTGCGACCCTGCATCTACACAGTATGGTATTGATCTTCCTGCTGCTGGGTTGACACAGATTGATACGATTGATGCTTTGAGTTTCCGCCCTCCTGCCGGGGCTCGACGCGCAGTGCCTACTATGGCTCATCCGCTGGGAGAGCCTTCTACGAGAGCTTCATCTTCCTCTACTCCTGCGCCTGTTGCTGCCCCGGTTGATATCGGCCCTTATCCTGAGATTACAGTGCCCTACGGTGATATGTCTGAGGCTGAGTGGAGAGAGCGTAGTGATGGGATATGGAAGACCGTCTGGGAGTGGATGCGTGGCTGCACTTGCAGGAGACAGCCACAGGTTCACCAGCCCGTCCCAGGACCTTCTCGACGCAGACGGCGATCTCCAACTCCAACTTCCTCGAGTGGTACTGATCGCATAGCTGAGGCAGCCACTGACGCTGAGCTATATGGTGGGATAGATGATGTGAGCGAGTGAGATTGATCTCCATTTTCAGACATTCGGTTCTGTACTTTTTTATCTTTTTCTTATTTTTCTTTGCACTTTTTCCTTTTGATTTTTAGGATGCCGTTGTTTTTGGATGATATGTTTGATTTGCTACATTATTTGCTTCGATTTTACTCTGTTTTCAATGTTTCCAGCTTGCAGGATTCGAAATTTAATAGATTCCAACGGACTAACTGCTAACTTGCTGACTGATCCGATATACGCATTGCAGCGATCGTTGCAGTCATGAGCAACGATCGACACCCAACGAAAATCGCATAGCAACGGTCGATGCACTTAGTGCAACAATCGATGCTTGAGCGACAGAGGTAAAATACGACAGAACTCAACACATCCATTCACAATTTTTCTTTCTTTTTACCGAACCTTCGCTTGACACTACTGGGGACAGTGTGTCTTAAGTGTGGGGGAGGTGCTACTGACGTTTATCTTTCTGTTTTCTTAAGAGTCAGTCCATTTTTCAAAATTTTTGTTTTATTGAGTCAAAATTGTTTAAGTAAGAAACAGTGAATTTTTGAGAAGATTTATAGCACTTGCAGGAACTTAAGTAACCATTGGGATGAAGTTGCAGGATCTATCTCTGACTATTAGAAAACTCAGACACGGATCAACCTACCGGGAATACCCACATCACTTCAGGTATCAGAGGATCCTTTTACTGACTTCAACCTTAATACTGACTTAGATTTCTCACCTAAGGGCTTGGTATACTTTGTGTCGGATCCCCTTGTTAGTTCTGACACAGCCTGTAAACCTGTCCTATTTAGTTCCCTTCTCCCCTTCCATAAAATAAAATAAAAAAGAGAATAAACTGAGGATGAGTTAGTAACTCCGAAGTGGTCACGGGAGTGGTAGAGACCCCTATTATCTCCTGTGCGATCCATGGAATGTGTCCAAAGTACATCCCATAACGGGAAGAACACTGATAAAAAAAAAAAAATGATACCCAATGTGGGAAAAATCAGTTGTTAAGGAAGGGAAAGAGAAGAAAGAGACTAGAGAAAGATAGTATGGTGGTCTAGAGCTGATAAGGTAAGAATCCATGTGCCCTTTGATCGATACTCCTTAGGTGAGACCGCACTTAAATACTTGCAGAAGTCAGTAGGGAGAATTTGAATGCTTGAATGTGATTGTGGAGTTTACTTAGGACAGTTGCTAAGTGTGGGGGAAGTACATGTTGGTCTTGATATCCTGTGATTGATTTTTGCAGTGGTTTACTAAGGGGAATCTGAGTGTTGTTGCTTCTATGACAAAAAGAGTTTCTGAAAGTTTTCAAACCTCTTGACTACATTTAGTTCTTTGTTTTGCTTGAGGACAAGCAAAGGGTAAGTGTGGGGGAGTTGATATACCATGGATTTTAGGGTTTTTAACCATGGTATATGTGTCATTTATCGAGTCTTTTACTATGTTTTAGAGTCTTTTCAGGTGTTTATTAGGTACAAGCACATTTGGAGCATATGTGGTGATTATGGCACTTTCTGGAGCTAATTGGAGTATTTGGCCGAGAGACAGACTTCACTGTCAATATTTCAGAGCTGCAACGATCGACACACTTATGGCATCGATCGTTGCATATGCGAGATGGGCCAAATGACGGTTTAATGAAGAGTGATGAAATTGCAGTTTTGCCCAGAAGTTCCTGATATTTACAAAGTGACCCAAAACGTGTTTTAGGATTATAATTAGGTTTTACAGCCACTTTTTAGGCTATGCTTTTGATAACTAAGTCTAATTTTCGTAGGAGATTTTAGGGGCTGGTTTTGTTCTCGAGAGAGACTTGATTTCGAACCCCTGTTCTTATTCCTTTGATTATTTTATGATATCTACTTTGATTATGTTATCTGTTATGATTGCTATGTCTGAGTAGATCTCTTGTTAGGTTTAGGGATTCTCATTTGGGATTTCATGGAATTATAGTTCAATTAATCTATAGGGATTCATATCTGCTAGTTCTTTATCTAAGTTGTTCTTAATGCTAAATCTGAATTAGCTACCCAGATTTATGATGTTAGGCTGATTAATGCAGCGAAAGTTGGTTAATTTAGCTAGAAAGAACCTAGATAAGCAATTAAACTTCTCGCAAACGAAAGTTTGGTTTAGGTTAATTGTGAACATATCAAACTTGGAATTAATGCTGGTTTAATCTGTTAGTTCCCGCAAACGAAAGTTTGGTTTGCTGCACTTAGACTTAGAAGAATTCTCGCAAAGAAATTTGGTTAATTCTATATCTGTGTTTGAGTTCTATAACAGTTTATGATTGGATCTCGATAGATTGATTACTTGCGTTCCTGATTTCTTGAGAATTTCCTAAGCTTAACACCTCCGCCTTCTTGCTTACAAACTCACTTGATTTGCTTGCTATTTCGTTTACTGTTTTCACACCTGCTTCGCTTAATTTAATCTGAACTACTAATAATCTATTGTGTGACTGAGAGTCCTTGTGGGATTCGATACCTTATATACTACGATTGCATTAACTGTGCACTTGCAGTAGAATAGGATTAAAACTACACCCTATCAGATAGCATTCTGGTACTTGAGTTAAGTTGCTATTTGTTTGATTGACCTTATCGGTCTTGTATTGAGTTGTAGAGTCTCAATGAGCCTGCTTGCGCGTCATAGAGTTTGTTATTGTGGTTCAGAGTTCTTAGGGTGCGTTGAAACCCGCGATTATGGTGTGGCGTTCCGGTGTTTCCTTCCTGATTGGATCCTTGGGAGATCCTTGTCAGTAAACATATCTTTGGGTAGTGGTTCTGGCTAGGCGTTAACTTACGCGGGTGACGCCGGTAGGTGTGTGGCCTGTAGTAACGGGGTCATGTCTTAGGGCCGGGTTGCATGGAAAATTTGGCTATCGCGGGGTAGTCTGAGTCACCATGTATCGATAGACAGAGAACGGTATTCTAATCGTAGGACTTCGTGTTTACGTCTAGGAGTCTGGGAGGTTCTAGCTGTAGGTGTAACGCCCCCTTCCTGTTATCCGCTAACTGTCGCGTTGACTGGTCAACAATCAAATAAGAACATTACCGATCGGACCCGAGTAGGCCAAACAAGAAAAGTTCGTCACAATACGAAGCCAGAGACAGACCGGTTTGAGACAATGGCTTGCACCAAACCGTTCTTGACCCCGTTTACCTCACTTCCACAATACAAGGATTTTCAACCAATATTGCTTCCATGAGTTGCGTCAGTTCGGACTAAACCAAATATCAGGGAAGAAATTTTATTTCTAAGTGTTTTAAGTCTTTTAAATCTTTTAGCCTATTTAAATCTAATTCCAAAACAATCAGAAAACAAATAGGCACCATAAAACCAAAACCGAAATAAACACAAACAATATAATCGAATCAAACATCGGACCAAAAGTTATCCCGAGACTACATTGAGGACCTCCCACGTCCTTCGAGCTAAAACAAACCTGAAAACAACAAAAAGAGTCTAATGAGTGATCTAAGATCACCTAGCGAGTCGGTCCCCACTAAAAGGCTTCTAGAATCTACTAAAACAAATCCTGCCCCAAAACCCAAAATAACAATCAAAAGAAACAAATAGCCGATCACGTGCCACCATGACGTGATGAGCTCCATTATCACTTCAAGTTCTACGTAGGTATTGGATACTAGTTGTGGTACTGATATTTTGAAATATGCAGGGCCTAAGCAACAGTAGAACGTTGAAGAAAGGACAAGTGGAACTGCGTGTCTGGTATGGAGCAATGGTTGCTGCATGATCCGTAGAGATTCTCCACTTGTAGGAGCCTTTCAAGCTTAGTTTTTGAATTAAGTAATTGCTACTATGTACCTGCTTTTATGCAGAATTGTCCTTCATTTTCTTGTAAGTATTTGGATGTTTTTCATTCTGAGAAAAGACAAGTTTTGCTCTTTTGATCTTAATGAAATATTATATGGTAGCACCCCTTTTGATAATGGGTTTTATATCTTAAACCAACGTACGCTTGTATATATAACATAAATACCAAACGGTTTAAGTCTGAAGACCCGAAATCGATTTTCCTAAGCATAGTCGTTTCAACCACATAGAGTGAAGCGGATTCAGAAGTTCCATAATTATGGGCTTTTAGGCTTATTTGATTATAAATCGTATGAGATATGAATTCTGCTTGCTGGGCCAAATAACTAAGGTTTCTTTAGCAGAGCTAAAGAAAAGGGCCAGAGGCTTATTGAGCCTTACACGTACTGATGTATATGGTCCGATGAGCATTAGTGCCAGAGGAAATCTTCAGTACTTCATTACCTTATTGATGACTTCAGTAAGTATGGCTGTGTTCATTTGATGAGACACGAGTAGGAATCTTTTGAAATGGTCAAAAGAGTTCCAGAATGAAGTATAGAACCGATATGACAAAAGTATTAAAGACCCTCGATTAGATCGCGGAGGAGAATACTTGATTTGAGAATTCAGTGATCATCTAAGTGAGTGTGAAGTCGTCTCACAGCTCATTTCTCCTGGAAAACCGAATGGTGTTTCCGAGAGAATGAATCGGACCCTATTGGATATGCTCCGATTAATGATGAGTCACATGAATCTTCCATTATCCTTTTAGGAATACGCTCTAGAAATGTATGTATTTGCGCCAAATAGGTTTCTATCAGAATCAGTTGAAAGACACCACATTGGATGTGGACTGGAAGTTTTCCAAGTATGTTTTCCTGATTAATTGGGATTGCAAGGTTTATGCAAAGCAGTTGTCAACAGACAAGCTTGAACCCAAATCTGATAAGTGCTGCTTCGCTGGTTGTCCTAAGGAAACCGAGGCTTATTACTTTTGCAATCAATCCGAGAACAAAGTTTCGTTGTTCGTAACTCTGTTTTTCTAGATAGAAAGTTTCTTTCCAAGAAAAACAGTGGGAGTGGAAGTACAGCTCGAAGAAAATTCGAGGAACACAGGAGGCTGCTCAACCTGCCATGGGAGAGCAGCGGTTGGATCTACAAAGTGCTGTAGGACCTACACCTGTGGAGCCTGAAGTTCGCAGATCCGAATGGATCCGTCACTGACCCGAGAGTGATTTCTCGTGACCGATTGCCGTGATCTGTTGATCATTAAAAAGTGATGAGCTTGCGAAATTCAAGAAGCGATGGTGAGCCCCAACTCCGAAAAATTGCTAGGTATGCATGTTAGCTTCACCGATCCATTTCTGGATTGAATCAAACATCTTGGAGTTGGAATCTACGTTCTGTTAAAACGGTCAAAAGTTTTGACTTGATCAGGAACGAAAAGGAACCGTGCGTATACAAGTAGACTAGTGGGAGCGTAGTTGCATTTCTCACATTGTATGTATATAACATGCTTATTCTCTTAAACGACGTTCCGTCGCTTAAGTCTTATGTGACTTAGGTCGGAAGTCATTTTCAACGATAGACATGGGAGAAGCCACGTGAGTTCTTGGAATAAGGATCTATTGAAATAGATTGGGTAGGCTAAATGGATCGTGTCAGAATCCTTATGTTGATAAGGTATTGGACAGTTCCAATATGCATGATTCCAAGAATGGCTTCACACCAAAGGTCTTGTGGCAATAATCTTAGCAAGAAGAAGTGTCTTGGACACTGGCTGAGCTAGTATGTATGAGTGTGATTCCTTATGCTTCTGCAATAGAATCCATCATGAATGCCATATTTGGCGCTCGTCTAGATGCAGCTTACGCATAAAGCATGACGAGAAGATACCAATATGTTCCGATAAAAGTCACTGGACAGTTGTAAGGAATATCCCCAAGTATTTGAGAAACACTAAGGATAGGTTCGTGTTCAACTGAGAAAGTGACGAATCTGTTATGAGTAGTTAGACGGACAAAGACGATTCCCGGTTCCCACCTGGTTATGTCTCTGTGTCTGTGTAGCGGTGCTATCTGTTGGAAGGGCTCCAAGCAGGGGACCGTAGAATAGTGCTTATTAATGAATAGCGGTGTGGTTTATTGGAATGGTTCCAAGCAAGAACACCGCAGCCTCTCTCACAACCTAAGCACGAGTTTCATACTGTTGCTGTAGGTACTAGATATCTGAAGACGTGGTCTTGATTCTAGTGGGAGTTATGATAGTTATGATGCTCACATAGACATGCTATGGTCATGTTTATGAAAAACTGACATCAGCATTATTTGATTATTGGATAATTAAATAATGGTCCCGAAGTATTTTATGTTCATTTTTATAGGTCATCAAGTTGAGGACTTGATCATGAAACCCTATGAGTGAAAGACGACATAAAATTATGTTTGTCCCTGGTCGTAGGTTGTTAAAGTGGGACACTAACAACCGTTAAAACTAGTATGTGAGGTGACGTATGACTAAGTTTCATGGAGTCATTGATATGAGTATCAACGTCAGTCACATAGATATATGTTGGTGAACATATGATCGGACATGACCCGCTAATGATAACTCTACAGGATATTTATATCAGTGTCATGAGAAGTTCTCATTACGACTATAGAGTATAGTCCTTAGACCTGAGTTCATCATGCTTTCTAGCATGTGAATTGATGCGCTTTGACCTTGTCAAACGTCGTTCCGTAACTGGCGGCTATAACGGCATTGCTTAGGCGTATCATGAAGTGTGTGTAGAAACAGGGATGGAACAAGATGGGATTTGTCCCTCCTATATAACAGGAGATAAATATCTCAGGGCCCATCGAAGATTTGATACTGAGAAAATGCATGGCCGTGCTCAAACGAGGTGATTGTCAGTCGTTTTTTTATCAGTATAAATCAGGAGTTTGATGAACATGATGTTGGCTATAATAAGGATGACACAGTTTCTTGCCTTATGCCATATCGAGATATAGCGATAAAGGGATTATGGGAATAGATGATTCCAGTACAAGTGGGAGATTGTTGGGATTATGTCCTGAAATCATATTGTACTTACTCTGCATGATAGTTGTATAGTCGAGATCGGACAATTCATGTGATACTAGGTGGTCATAATGTTTTGCTAGAAGCCGCTTATGACAAATGAGTTGTAACTCATTGCTAGTATTATGTGAACCTACAGGGTCACACACCTAAGCAAGCTGGATACACTTTGTATGGGATTGATCATTGGCATACGGTCTGGTCAATGTGTATTGGATACACATTGATATCGAGTTTTAAGAGGTGTGTCGATCGACATGAAGGAATGTTTGGATCAATCCTGATTCAATTCTCAGATTCAGATTATCCTAAACATGTTGATCTAGGTTCTACTTGAATAGAAACAATGATAGATCTCACCTTATACCTGTTTATGCAGCGGAAAGGGATGGTATGGTCAGAGATCAGAGAGCCACCAAGGGATGGATCCTCCAAAGGTTCACACACGCACGCAAAGGAATCAGGCTGCTAGACCACGAGGAGGGAGGCGACAGAAGAGAGAGAGTTGGCGGCTAGCTTAGGGTTTTTTAGAAGAAAACAGACTCGAGTTTTATTTATAAAACTCGTCCGGTTCCTCTTGGGCCATTTGGCCATTCGCGCACTGTGTCGATCGACACATCATGTGCATCGATCGACACACAGTGGCTAAAACCTTTTATTCTCTCTAAGTACAGTAAATGCCTGGCACTTTTACCGTACTTCTGCTAAGCCATTCCTACACATTTTCCTGTTAGCTTAGGCGTGTGACCCATATGTGATCATATAATAGAGGCAATAAGTCCAAGACTTATAGATCATGAGCGGACTCTAGCAAGCCATCATGACCCCCAGTATTATATGACTTATGTCTGATCATTGACATACTCTTACTTTCTAGAGACAGTACCGAGATTACTGGACACAATTCCAACAATCTCCCACTTGTACTGGAATCTCTGTATTCATAATCCTTTTGTCACAATATCTCGATTAGTCATAAGGCAAGATTAGTGTCATCCTTATAAAGCCTAATCTTGTTCATCGGACTCTGATTCGATACTGACAATCCAAACGACTCGGGACAGTCCATTTGAGCATGGCCATGCATTTTCCAGTATTCAAATCTTCGATTGGCCTAGAGATATTCACTCCATTTATATTGGAGGGACAAATCCCGTCTTGTTCCATCACTGTAAACTACTCATTTCATAATGTACCCAAACAAGGTCCTTATAACTATCGCAGAACGATAGCGTTAGACAATGATCAAAGTGCATTAGTCCATGTGCAGTCACATGCATGCGAACTCAGGTCTAAGGACTATACTCTATAGTCGTAGTGAGAATCTCTTATGACACAGATATAAATATCCTGAAGAGTTCTCATAATTGGGTCTTGTCCGGTCGTATGTTCCCAACATACACCTATGTACTGACTTTGATGCCGCGCATCTATGACACACTGAGACTTTGTCATAAGTCACGTACTAATCCAGTCTCTCACGGTTGTTGGTGTTCCAATTTCAACAACCTTCGACTAGGGACATAATGATATAAGTCATTTATCAAATATAGGGTCTCATGATCAAGCTAAATGACTTTGATAACTCAAGATCAAGTCATTTACTTCGATGACCTATAAAATGGTTTATATCACTTTGGAACGATTATTTCATCACAGTTAAAATAATCTTGAAATAATAATTTCATTAAACATCTTAAATGTTATTTCAAGAACATATCCAATAACTAAATAAAGCCCTTTAATAACTCCCACTGAAATTAAGACTACATCTTAATTTCACTTATCCTACAGCAACAGTCCGCGACTCGCGCTTAGGCCTAAGGAGTGGCTTCGTTAATAGATTAGCAACGTTCTCATTCGTTGAAATCTGCTGATCTACTTAACATCTCTGTCATTTATCTCATGGAATAGGTTATACCTATCCTCAAGGTGTTTGGACCTCTGATGTGCAGCTAGTCTCATCTATGCTGGGAATCACATCAAGTTCAGTGACGAACTCTTCTTTCCAAACAACCTCTTTCGCCACTTCCCAAGCTGCGAAATGTTCAGCTTAAGTCATGGAGTCAACAACAGTGCCTTGCACCGCCACATAGACACAAGATATAACCGGACTGTGATCGGAAATCATCTTTGTCTATTGG
Organism: Orychophragmus violaceus; assembly: GCA_030180135.1. Lineage (NCBI taxonomy): Eukaryota > Viridiplantae > Streptophyta > Magnoliopsida > Brassicales > Brassicaceae > Orychophragmus > Orychophragmus violaceus. The sequence goes on along the minus strand of CM058231.1, from coordinate 43,141,331 downwards.
AAACTTGCCTTTCAGACTCTACCGACTTGTAGCACCTCACTTTCTCCGTAAATCAAGAACTTATCCTAAGTATTTCTCAAATACTTTAGGACATTCTTTACGGCAATCCAGTGATTCTTTGCTGGATTTGATTGGTCTTTACTTGTCTTGCTTAACATTAAAGCAACATCAAACAAGTACGTTTCATGGCATACATGATAGATCCAATTGCCGACGCATATGGAATCTTATCCATGCATTTAAGCTCAGCAGTTATCGTAGAACACTGTGTCTTGCTTAACGTAATGCCATGTGACATTTGCATAAAACCCTTCTTGGAATGCTGAAAACCTGTAGGACTTTGTCGGGATAAGAATCCTGACTTTGTCTTACCAGCTCTTTCGGATCTCTATCTTTAGATCCAAAATCCAAGAACATACGTGGCTTTACTCATGTCAATCATTAGAATCAACTCCCAAGCCAGTCCTTTACAGACTGCAGCATTGGGACGTCATTTCCGAGAATCAGTATGTCATCGACATACAATATGAGAAATGCAACATCGCTCCCACTAATCTATTAGTAAACGCACAGTTCCAATTCGTTCCTGTTCAAGTCAAAACCTTGACTAATTCAACAGAACGAAGATTCCAACTCCGATATGTTTGCTTCCATCCATGAATGGATCGATGAAGCTAACTTACATAAAATGTAATTCTTCGGAGAGTCCGGGCTCACTATCGCTTCTTTGAATTTCGCAGATTCGTCGCTTTCAATGATCATCAGATCATGCGAACTTTCAATGATTATCAGGTTCAACTAATGACGAGAAATCACTCTCGGATTAGTAACTGATTCATTCATATCTGCGAACTTCAGGCTCCAGAGGTGCAGATTTCAATGATTATCAGGTTCAACTAATGACGAGAAATCACTCTCGGATTAGTAACTGATTCATTCATATCTGCGAACTTCAGGCTCCAGAGGTGCAGATTTCAATGATTATCAGGTTCAACTAATGACGAGAAATCACTCTCGGATTAGTAACTGATTCATTCATATCTGCGAACTCCATAATCCACAGGTGTAGATTCTACAGAAATCTGTAAATCCTTCCGCTGCTCTCCCTCAACAGGTTAAGCAGCCTCCTGTATTTCTCGAATTTCTTCGAGTTATACTTTTACTCCCACTGTTCTTCTTGAAAATTAACTTCCCTTCTTAGAAAACAGAATGGACGTAAAAGTAACAAGCCTTGGTTTCCCTAGGACAACCAGCGAAGTAGCACAACTACAAATACTCAGTAAAGACGAATTTGGATCGATTCCAATCCACATTTACGTGGTGTCTTTCAACTGATATTGGTGGAACTATTTCAGCGTAAACTTAGATAATTTAGAGCGTTATTCTTAAATAATATCATGGAAGATTCGTGTGACTCATCTTTAATCATTTCTAATAAGATCTGATTCTTTCTCAGAGAAAAACCTTCAGGTTTTCTGGAGAAATGAGCTGTGAAACGATTTCACACTCATTCAGATGATCACACAATCAATGACTTAAGTATTCTCACTCGTGATTTAATCCAGAGTCTTAATACTTTTGTCATTCAGATCCTATACTTCATTCTGGAACTCTTTCGACCATGTCAAAGAATTCCGACTTGTGTCTCATCAAATGAACACAGTCACACTCACTGAAGTAATCAGTAGAGACAATGAAGTACAGGAGATTTTTCTCTGGCATTACTGTTCATTGGGCCACATACATGAGTATGTTCCAGGTCCAATAAGCCTTTGGGCCTTTCTCTAGCTCGGCTAAGATAGGCCCTTTACCTTTTGGTCTAGTAAACAGAATTCAAGTCTCATAAGATATTTTATCAAATGAGCCCAACAGTCCATGACTATGGGATTTCTGAATCCGACTTACTCTATGTGACCAAGACTTTATGCCAAGAAAAATCAGGTTTAATTCATCAGATTTAAACCAATTCGGTATTTATGTTACATTTAGGCACACTTTGGTTTAAGATATAAAACCCATTCCATGAATAGGGTGCTACAATTAATATTTCATTAAGATCAAAAGAACAAAACTTGTCTTTTATCAAAATGAAAAACATTCAAATTCTTACAAGAAAATGAAAGACAACTCTGCTTAAAGCAGGTACATTGTAGCAATTACTTAATACAAAACCAAGCCTCAAAGGGATCTATGAGTGAAAAACCCTACGGCTGAGGCAGCATCCCAAGCTCCTTCCAGACATGTAGTTTCACTTGCCCTTCCTTCAACGTTCTACTGTTGCTTAGGCTCTGCATATTATCACAAATATCAGTGCCACAACCAGTATCCAATACCTTTAAGGTAGAACTTGAAGTAATAACATGAATACCTGAGGAAGTAGTCTCATACATCAACTTCAACTCCTCATCATCTTCCATGAATTTAATGCAATTTCTCTTCCAATGCCCTTTCTCCTTACAGTAGCAGCACTTACCAACGTAAGAGGTATCTGACTCGGGCTCAGAAGACACACGCTTGCCATGATTCAAAATCTGGACAACTTTGTCTTCACCCTTGTCAGCATTAGGTTTAGTAAACCTACCCTTCTCATTCATGAGATTGTACAGGGTACTCTTCACGTTTGGCTCAACTGTCTTGAGCATATCATGCAGTTCAGTCAGCGTCTTCGTTAAGCCTTTCTTGATATAGTTCCTTCTGAACTTATCATAGCTTGACGGCAGTGACTGCAGAATGATCTCAGTTGCCAATTCTTGGCTAACTGGATAATCCAGTTTCCTCAGGTTATCAATGTAACCCATCATTTTACTGACATGAGGACTCACTGGATGATCATTTGGTAGCTTGCAGCTAGTGAGAGACTTAACCAACTGGTATCTCTCCACTCTTACCTGCTCCTGAAATTTCAATTTCAGGCTGCTGATCATCTCTATTGGCGACTCCATGTTCTCATATTGCTTCCGCAAATCTGAGTCCATGGTAGCCAACATCAGACCACGCACATCTACCGCATCATTATAATGCTTATTCCAAGCATCATATACTGCATGGGAGGCATTGGACCCGATCCTCACGGGGAGAGCTCTCTCAAGAACATAGTCATTTCTCTCCTGTCTGAGGACTAGCCTCAGGTTCCGCGACCAAGTCAAGAAATTTGATCCGTTCAGCTTGTCCATCTTAAGGACAGACCGGATCGAGAAAGTGTTTTGATTGTTTGTGCTAGTCATAACTGAAAATTAAGATAAAAGGATTTTAGTTAATATGTTCAATATGATTAATCTCGTATTAAATTTAGTATGATTAATCACGCATTATATTCAATAACATAAGTTACCCTCAATAGAATATAATGATTCCAAGATCCACATATAACTAAGATCAAAGTGGGCCACTGGCCGTCAGCCAACCTTAGCTTATATCGGTAAGCCCTATATCGGCTAATCATATCCGTGATATAACTCTTGGTTGTGAATCTGGGCCCGAGGCCCAATCCACTCTGATGTCTCAAGGCCCGGGACTCCCGATGGCCTAGTCAAGAAAACCAGACTATACAGTCATGTAATCATTAATGTCTGGGACTCCCAATGACATTTATGAATCACAAACCGTCTTATCCACGCAAAAGTAGACACCCTCACACTGTAAGGCCATGAATACAATTGAATGGGCTTCGACAGCTGACATAGACTGGACAAGACATCCAACGCTTGATATTATATGAGGTTCGTAGGTTTATTAAAATTTCATTCCCAAAATAGAAGATTACTATTTCGGGAAACTTTCTATTTTTGGAAACCTACTATTTTTGGAAACTTTCTAAAATTGGAAACTTTCTAAAACCGGAAACTTTCTAACTTTAGAAATTTCTTAAAATCCAAAACCCGCAAATTCAGAAACTTCTATTTTAAGAAACTTTCTAATTTCAAAATTTCGGAAACTTTAATTTAAAATCGATTTATATAACTTTATAAAATAAATTTTAAATTAATCTGAAGAAAGACTCAAATAATTGGCCCAATTGTTTTAACTTCTTGGCCCGAGGCCCAAGAATTGGTCCATGTCCAAGACATGACCCAATTGTCCAATTAAATGACATAACCGGTCTGGTTCATTAAAATTGGTCTAACCAAATTTTAATTACTACGATGACCACAATTGTCAACCGGTTATTTACTAAACCGGATTTTCTCAATTTACTTGGTCCAACCAAATCAAATTAGAAAATCCTGGTTTAGGCACTAAATCCAATTTTTCGACTTTGGATTTTTATCCCGGTTTAACCAGACTTAATAAAATTATTAAATCTGTTTATTAAACCAGGACGAATAATTTTAATCAAAATTCTAAACCGAGTCTTAAACCCAACCGTATCGATCGATGAACCAACCGCATCGATCGATTCTTCAATCGCATCGATCGATTCATCAATCGCATCGGTCGATGCTCTCAGCATCGATCGATGCGTTCACGCGTTGAGCAGGCTTGGCCGAGATATGCGAAATCCATGCGATCGTTCGATCGATCCATGCGATTGCAGTCGATCTCTCGCGGTTGTATCGACCGATCCATGCGATCGTATCGATCGATCCATGCGATCACAGCCGATACTTCTTTATGAAAATCGCATTCCAAATCAATATAGCTTGGATTTGCGATTTCAAGTGTGTTTAGGTTTCAATTCCTTGTTGCTTAAGTGATTTCTCTTATCAGTAGTTGATTCAAAACACTTCTTAAACAAGAAAACAATCCTAAACTTGAATCTAAACAAGAAAAACCAGAACCAATAGCTCTGATACCACTGAAGGAATGTTTGGATCAATCCTGATTCAATTCTCAGATTCAGATTATCCTAAACATGTTGATCTAGGTTCTTCTTGAATAGAAACAATGATAGATCTCACCTTATACCTGTTTATGCAGCGGAAAGGGATGGTATGGTCAGAGATCAGAGAGCCACCAAGGGATGGATCCTCCAAAGGTTCACACACGCACGCAAAGGAATCTGGCTGCTAGACCACGAGGAGGGAGGCGACAGAAGAGAGAGAGTTGGCGGCTAGCTTAGGGTTTTTTAGAAGAAAACAGACTCGAGTTTTATTTATAAAACTCGTCCGGTTCCTCTTGGGCCATTTGGCCATTCGCGCACTGTGTCGATCGACACATCATGTGCATCGATCGACACACAGTGGCTAAAACCTTTTATTCTCTCTAAGTACAGTAAATGCCTGGCACTTTTACCGTACTTCTGCTAAGCCATTCCTACACATTTTCCTGTTAGCTTAGGCGTGTGACCCATATGGGATCATATAATAGAGGCAATAAGTCCAAGACTTATAGATCATGAGCGGACTCTAGCAAGCCATCATGACCCCCAGTATTATATGACTTATGTCTGATCATTGACATACTCTTACTTTCTAGAGACAGTACCGAGATTACTGGACACAATTCCAACACGACACAGGCCGGGTTTCGAAACTGATGTTTCGATTTGATGACTTAAACGAATTGGAATTAGTCCAATGATCGGTTTAGTCATTCCAGGTCTATATATAGGTTTATATGAACGACCTAGAACCCCAGTGGTTGATTTTTGGCAGCCACCTCTCTAAACACAGTTTTCCTAGGAGATCCAATTTCCGGCACTAGCATCCCAGCGGATTCCAGCTTGTGTGCGTGTGGACTGCAGTAGAGGCGCAGCATCTGAGGCGCTCTCGATCTCACTTACCTGTTCATTATTCCGCTGCAAATCTTCAGGTAAACACGAGATCATCCCTAATGATTCAATTAACTAAACCCTAGATCCTAGGCTTAGAACTTGTGGGATTCTGAAACTGTTAGAATTGGCCCAAGTTCCTATAGAAGTGACCGGACAAGGAGGAGAACCGGATGAGAAAGAGAGAAGCTGCGGCGGAGCTTCCCGGCGGCAGCTTCCGGTGGCGGCTCTGGCGTCACTCCAGCTGCGACGGCGAGGCTGACCGGTGGCGATTGAAGAGGAGGATGAGGTGATTCCGATTATCCAAGTATATTAGGAAGATTATGCTTAGTTTAGAAGTTATTTGAGTTGCTTGGGGTTCAAGTCATGAAGAACATTTGAATGTTCTTGATGATATTCATAAAATGCATGAAGATGGATGAATTTGGGTTGAAGTTGGAGAAAGAGTGAGGTGAATTCGATGGGAGGTGAGAAGAAAGAGGATTGAGAATTTCTTTGAGAGTGTTTCTAGTGAGAGTGGAGAGTGATGGTGATTAGATGGATTCATGCAATGAATCAAAGAAGAATTCATTGAATCCAACAGAATGAGAGGTGGCGCCAAATGAGGGAAGAGAGAGGCCACTTGTCACTCTGGGGAGCAATCTGAGATTTTTATACAATGAATCTCCAATCCATAAATCCTCTGTTCTCTGATTCAGCCGCTCGGTCCAATATAGCCAAATCCACTTTAAATCTCCAAAACTCCATATCTTCTAAAATAAACCCTCAAGCTTCTTTTAAAAAATTACTAGACTCTTTTGGAGCATTTAGCAAGTCGTTTCACCTCATTCGGACTCCCGTATCTCCGGTACCAATTTTTACAAGTTTTATTGGTTTTATCGGTTTCCATCCCGATAGTCCGTAAAACTCTTCTAAAACTCCAATTCCACCACGTCTAGTCTTCTAAATGATTCCTTTAATTAAAAAAGAATCATTTGGCCCGTCTTAGTCTCACATTTTGGTAAAATTATCAAAATGCGCCTCAAGACTTGTAAATTACAAAAATTCCCCATGTTGACTTTCTGATTGCCCGTTGACCCATTTTTGTGTAACAGGGTATTACATTCTTCTCCATTTATTGGAATTTGGTCCTCGAATTATCCGTTACTGACAAAATTCGAATCAAAACTGAACCCTGCTAGTCGCTACTACTGAATTGATCCAATGCTTCGATGCTTGAACTCTGAACACCCAACTGAAACCATACTCCGATGCTCATCTGACTTATGAAACAAGGTCTTGCACAAAACCCAAAATACGGACATCTTGAACTCCCCATACTGAATGGCTTGGCCCTCGATCAATTCCGGATTCCTTGAAACTATTGATTCTGACTGAACTGCTCCACTCTGATTCTTGAATCCATCTGAGCCAACTGATGACTTCTTGAACCAACACCTCTGACTTCCCCACCTTTCTTTGACTTCCCCAAATTTCACAACACTGACTTGTCCTCCATTCTCGATACTTGCCTTACCTCCAGTGCTTACTGCTTTCCATCGATATTCTGCTAATATCGATGTCTTTCCTTCCATCCAACGGAATCGCCATACTCATACACGCCTCGAACTTTCTCGATCACTGAACTCCACACTTCACGTACTCCAAAACTACTCTCTGGTGACCTTGAACTGATCCAACACTGACATTGATGCCTTCCCAATCTCTTTGCTAAATCATCATACTCACTTGCCTGCTTTGAATCTGACTGCCACTGATACCCACAGTTTTCTTAATCCATAATTACTTGCGGCTCGGCTCAAATGGCTTCGTTGCTTCCTTGAACTTCTCTTGTCTCTCGGGTTCGGGTTCGGTCTCGTGTTCGCGTCACATCGTCCATCGTGTCCTTTCCCACAACTTAACAACACAACACTGGAGTGGTTAGACCTTTTCTAACTTACCTCTGATGTCACTTCCTTATAGAGATATTGTTATTCAGTCACGTACTCAATGGTCACACATGGCTAAATAACAATATCTTATAATTCCGCTTCCTCGCAAGATAGGCTTCCTATCAAATTTACTGATGCATGAATGCTTACCATACCACTTAAAACTTAACAAAATGATTAATGCATTGATTCCAAATGATAATTCTACCAACTTAATGATTCCTCACTGGCGATCTAACAATTTTGCGATCAAACAAATGCACTTTTACCAGCCTAGCGATCAAACAAATGCATACTAACAATCTTAATGGTCAAACAATGCATTTCTATCAACCTAACGATCACGCAGATGCAAGGCTACCAACCTAACATTCAGATGCATGCAGAGCTAGCACCAAACCAGCCTTGACACCGTTTACCTCACTTCCACAATACAAGGCTTTTCAACCAGTATTGCTTCCACGAGTTGTGTCGGTTCGTACTAAACCAAATATCAGGGAAGCAATTTCATTTCTAATTGTTTTAAGTCTTTTAAATCTTTTAGACTATTTAAATCTAATTCCAAAACAATCAGAAAACAAATAGGCGCCATAAAACCAGAACCGAAATAAACCCAAACAATATAATCGAATAAAACCACGGCCCAAAAGCTATCCCGAGACTACACCGAGGACCTCCCACGTCCGTCAAGCTAAGCCAAACCTGAAAACAACAAAAAGAGTCTAATGTTGATCTAAGATCACCCCGCGAGTCGGTCCCCACTAAAAGGCTTACTAGAATCTACTAAAGAAAATCTTGCCCCAAAACCCAAAATAACAATCAAAAGAAATAAATAGCCGTTCACGTGCCACCATGACGTGATGAGCTCCACAACACACAAGCATTCTCTAATAAAGAAAGGAAGCACGGAGATCGAGACTAATGTGGCACATGATCTCAATCAGACTCAATCTATCTAACGCGGAACTACTCTAACACCACTGGGCCTACTATCCGAACTCGGTAACTTCCACGGGAACACTTAGCTACCGCCATGGTAACTAAAACTACCCCACAACTCCTAGACGTAAACACGAAGTCCTACGACCTAGGATACTGTTCTCTGTTCATCGATACATTGCGACTCGGGCTACCCCTAAATAGCCTAAGCTTTCATGCAGTCCGGCCCTAGGACATGACCCCATATTCTCCAGACTACACACCTACCGGCGTCACTCAGTAGGTTAAAACCATAACCAGATTCACAACCCGAAGGCACGTGAACCGATCAGGCAACTACTCGAGGATCCAATCAGGTCGGAAGTACCGGAACGCTTTCATTCGACTTGCGGGATCTAACGCACCCTAGAGTCCTGATAACAATAAATAAATCAAGCAGACTCTCTGGGACTCTACACAGCAAGAAAGACCGACAAGGTGAAACATAAATAAAGAACACAAACAACGAAACCCGATCTATCCCGCAAGGGGTGACCAAGGCAAGTATCACACAACAAGTATATCCGGCCCAAACACCGGAATATACCAAACAATACAATCAACGGACTATCCGGCCCAACACGGGAGTAGTCCAACAAACAAGCCTACACACAATCACACGACATCAACAACAATAACACGCAATCAATTACTTAAGAAAACAGGCTTTTAGTTTCTATCGCATCTTTTAATTTTACTTAGTCCGCTACCATGGGATTAGTGGCTTACTAACCCCGTAGACAGCTCATTTCCAATTAACACCTTTTAATCCATTCTTCCTAAATATCTTGTATAAACTCTTCGATCTGTCGGTTTAAGATTAGTAAACTTACTAATCTCCGGACATCTCATTGTTATTTAATTAATTTCATTTAACCCAATAACCCGACTATTATCTACTAACTCACCCCGTTATTATATTTTAAGGTTCGTTATAACATTTAGTTGTATTTTAAAGCACTTTTAATTCATCGTATATAGGTTCATTAAGTACGTTCACACTATCGTGTATATGCATATAGGTCCTATCATGTCAGTCTATATGAATGCAAAAGTCAATGATCAATCAACGATACAAACAAACAATACCGAGATACGCTAACTAACATGCATTCTTAACTTAACCAATTAATTAACTGAACCAATTATCAATTAACCTAACCGTCCTAACCAAGTTAATCAAAAGGGCAAGCAAACTTAGAATCTACAGTTTAAGGATTCCTGGGTCTACATGTCTTAACTTGTATTCTAAAATGCGGTCGAGTTGGCCGATTTTGCGGTGGTTCAACGCTCGGCGGTGGAGCTCCGCCGCAATTTTTCCCAACTCGGGCTAAAAAACGGATGTGTTAAAAAAAAAATTGGGTTTTCAACATTGAAATCGTCAATTCAGTCGTAGATCTATCTTGTTGTGTTGGCATGAACAAAGAATTGAATCGAAAACGAAACAAATCTGCAAAAAATGGTGAGTTATTCTGGAGAAAACAATAAAATTCGGCTACATATTAGGGTTAGGAGATGAAAAAGATGAAAGGCGAATGACTATTTTGCCCTTCATTAAAGAAAATAATTTAAAATATATATTTTAAAAATAACTCAAGTAGGAGTCGAACCTCAGATAAGAAGGCTAAATTCATTACGCCTAACCACTGAACTATGGCAAGAGACCTGTTATTTGCGTTTAGCTATAATATATATCCAATAAAATCGACAATAACCCTAAGAAATCCCTGCATACGCCTCGAGTTTTCCCCGATTTTTCGGTAGTTCGCTAGGCCTAGACTAGCCGCACGGATAGAGCCTAGAAAATATCCGAACAAGGGTCTTAACTAAATGCAATTTAACCGACTCACAGTGTGTATAAGTGACGGATGACAATGTGATGGAACTCGAACCTCACGAGACCGTACTGCTACTAAACCCGAACCTTTCCCGAACCAGAAGACTGAACCAACGCAATCTCGAGCTCAAACCAAACTAAACCGGACCGTTGACCAAGCGTTGACCAAGGCTTAAATCGGCATTGACCAAGCGTTGACTGCTCCTAACCGGCGTTGACCAAGCGTTGACCGAGCGTTGACCACCACTAAACCAAGTTGACCAGACCTAAAATGGGTTAAACGGTTGTTGACCAACCCTAGCGGAACCGGCAAGAAGTGACCGCGTTGACCGACAGCTGAGGTAGCTTCTCTGGTGTTGACCACGGTGGAGAAGGGTTGACCGGCGATGAAGGAGGTATCTCCGGCGATGAAGGAGGTATCTCCGGCGATCTGAACGGTAAAGAGGCGACCACCGGTGATGATTCCAACAGAGAAAGAGAGACACGGCAAGAGAGAGAGAGACAGAAAATGAGAGAGAGATCTCAGCAAAGGAAAGAACACGGCGGCGGCGAGGATAAACCCGCAGCAGGAAGCTTCCGGCGTGACCTCCGGCGGTTGAGACTTATCTCCGGCGAGGTCTCCGGTGGGAGAAGAGACCAAAAGAGGAAAAGGAGGAAAACCGGCTGAGAAAGAGAGAAGTTGCGGCGGAGCTTCCCGGTGGCAGCTTCCGGCGGCGGCTCTTGCGCGTCACTCCGGCGGCGGCGGCGAGGCTGATCGGTGGCGATTAAAGAGGAGGATGAGGTGATTCCGATTATACAAGTAGATTAGGGAGATTAGGCTTGGTTTAGAAGTTATTTGAGTTGCTTGGGTTTCAATTCATGAAGAACATTTGAATGTTCTTGATGATATTCATAAGATGCATGAAGATGGATGAATTTGGGTTGAATATGGAGAGAGAGTGAGGTGATTTCGATGGGAGGTGAGAAGAGAGAGGCTGGAGAATTTTTTTGAGAGTGTTTCTAGTGAGAGAGAGTGAGAGTGGAGAGTGATGGTGATTAGATGGATTCATGCAATGAATCAAAGATGAATTCATAGAATCCAAAAGAGTGAGAGGTGGCGCAAGCTGAGGGGAGAGATAGGCCACTTGTCACTATGGGGCTCAATCTGAGATTTTTCTACAATGAATCTCCAATCCATAAATCCTCTGTTCTCCTATTCAACTGCTTGGTCCAATATAGCCAATCCAATCTCCAAAAACTCCATAGCTTCTGAAATAAATCCTCAAGCTTCTTGTTAAAAATTACTAGACTCTTTTTTAAGCATTTAGCAAGTCGTTTCACCTCACTCTCGTAGCTCCCATACCAATTTTTACAAGTTTTATCGGTTTAACCGGTTTCCATCTTGATAGTATGTAAAACTCTTCTAAAAGTCCAATTCCACCACTTCTAGTCTTCTAAATGATTCCTTTTCTTAAAAAAAGAATCATTTGTCCTTCTTAAGTTCCGTCTCGCATTTGGGTAAAATTATCAAAATACCCCTCAAGTCTTGAAAATTACAAAAATGTCCATGTTGACTTTCTGATTGCCCGTTGGCCCATTTTTGTGAAATAGGGTACTACAGTAGGCACCTAGGTGTTCCTGAAAAAGATTACCGAGTTCGCGTTAGAGGCCCATGGTGTTGAGTAAGCGTTAGATTGGAAATTAGTATTTAGATGGAGTCTAATCGAGGGCATGTACCGCATTGTTCTCGATTTCCTTTGTGTTGTGTGTTAAGTTCAGCCGTTACGTGGTGGTAGCACGTAATCAATTTGTATTGCTGTTTTTGTTTATTGTTATTGCATGGTATTTTGGTTTTGTCAGATGGAGTTTTAACCTTAGGAGTTGGGAGCCAATTCATTGGGCAGGATTAACATGCTCGCCAACTCTTTTGTTTTGTAGGAAACCTTATAGGGAAACGGGGTAGTGGACGCTGGACGTTAAGCCAAACGGAGTAAATTTCAATGCCTTTGTAAAGTGGTATTTTCTAAGTTTAGTTATTCAATTTAAAAGACGACCTCACTTGTGTTTTCATTTAGTTGTATAAAATATTTCATTTCTTAAATAAAATTCAGTATTTTATATTCTCAATGTGAGTTACTATGATATTAGACTAGTCTAGTCTAACACAACTTGCTGACGCGGTACGGGTTGCAAAGCCTTCGGCCGTCGATGTAAGGAAAATAAAAACAGAGGTTGGAGATGGATCGGCTAGGGTTTCTAACTCCGACTGAATGGTCTCTGGCTTTGAACGTAACAACTCCTTTCCGTTTGACTCCACGAGTTCAAACGGACATGTTCTTGTGTTATTGTTGGCCCGTCAGATCGCCGGTCAGCGGAATAACGGGAAGGGGGCGTTACAAACACCATACAAGAAAATGGATCACAAAGTCATGACTAATCTATTTTCATGGCAGTAATCATTTCACAACAAGAAAACCGTGTTTTCGCGACTACACAAACAGTCAGATCGTTCGCAAAAAAAATATTTAGCGACTAATTTTAAACTAAACATTGTAGTCGCAAAACATAGTCGCAAAAGAGATCAGTCGTATTTTAGTCGCACAATTGCGAATAATTTACAACTAAATATATGTTGTCATGAAATAGTTGTAATGTAGTCACTAAAAGTTGCGATTGTAGTGCGACAACCATTACGACTAAATTGCGACCATATAGCCGTGTGAGACACGTTAAGGTGTAGTCATAACGTAGTTTCTAAACCTTGCGACTATAATGCGACTACTATTACGACCTATTTGTGACCAACTTATGGGTGTGAGAGTCGTTAAGGTGTAATCACTAATTAGTTGAAACATCTAGCGACTGTTTAGAGACTGTTTAGCGACTGCATTAGCAATTGATTAGCGACTAATGCTTGACTAATTTGACTTTCATATTGCACTACAAGAAAACAGGCATTTTGCGACTGCGAGTTGCGACTGAATTTATAGTCGCTAAATATTGCGACTATTTAGCGACTAAGTTGCGACTAAGTTGCGACTAAGTTGCGACTAAGTTGCGACTAAGTTTGCGACTATATAGCGACTAAATTCGGCGGGTCGCTAAACGGTTTCTTATTTAGTCGCAAAAAATCGTTACAAAACACGTTTATATTGTGCCACACGTGTTGGACCTAATTTGTAATTAATTTTTGCGATATAGTCGCTAAATAGTCGCTAAATAGTCGCAAATATTTATATATATATACAAACATGAAGTCGATCTCTCCTCAACCACACAACAAGAAGATAGACGAATCTTGATAAAATTGAGAAAAAACAGAGGAAAACGTTTTTGAGTCAAAAAAATATCGAGAGATTATAACTACATTACCCTTCAAACCCTAAACCCTAAACAAATCCTAAAACTCTAAATTATAAACAAAAATTTAAATAACTAAAACTCTAATTACTATATAATATAAAATTAAGTACAACACTTAAAACCTTAAACATTACCCTTCAAACCCTAAACCCTAAACAAAACCTAAAACTCTAAATTATAAAAAAAAATCTAATATTAAAACCCCAATTACAATATAACATATAAAATTATGACAATACTTAAAACCTTAAACATTATCCTTTAAACCCTATACCTTAAACCCTAAACAAACCTTAAAACTCTAAATTATAAACACAAAAAAATATAACTAAAACTCTAATTACTATTTAATATATAAAATCAAGTACAACACTTAAAACCTTAAACATTACCCTTTAAACCCTATACCCTAAATCCTAAACAAACACTAAAACTCTAAATTATAAACAAAAATCTAATAAACAAAACCTCAATTACTATAACATATAAAATTAGGTACAACACTTAAAACTTTAAACATTACCCTTCAAACTCTATACCCTAAACCCTAAATAAATCTTAAAACACTAAATTACAAACAATAATTTAATAACTAAACTCTAAGTACTATATAATATCTAAATTAAGCACAACACTTAAAACCTTAAAAATTACTCTTCAAACCATATACCCTAAACCCTAAACAAACCCTAAAATCTAAATTATAAACAAAAATTTAAATAACTAAAACTCTAATTACTATATAATATATAAAATCAAGTACAACACTTAAACCTAAAACATTACCCTTCAAACCCTATACCCTAAACCCTAAATCTCTAAACTATAAACAAAAATCTAATAAATAAAAATCCAATTACTATATAACATATAAAATTAAGTACAACACTTAAAATCTTAAACATTACCCTTCAAACCCTATACCCTAAACCCTAAACAAACCCTAAATCTCTAAATTATAAACAAAAATCTAATAAATAAAGCCCAATTACTATATAACATATAAATAAGTACAACACTTAAAACCTTAAACATTACCCTTTGAACCTTATACCCTAAACCCTAAACAAACTCTAAATCTCTAAATTATAAACAAAAATCTAATAAATAAAGCCCAATTACTATGTAACATATAAAATTAAGTACACCACTTAAAACCTTAAACATTACCCTTTGAACCCTATACCCTAAACCCTAAACAAACCCTAAAACTCTAAATTATAAACAAAAATTTAATAACTAAAACTCTAATTACTATATAATATATAAAATTAAGTACAACACTTAAAACTTTAAACATTACCCTTCAAACCCTACACCCTAAACCCTAAACAAATTCTAAAACTCTAAATTATAAACAAAAATCTAATAAATAAAAACCCAATTACTATATAACATATAAAATTAAGTACAACACTTAAAACCTTAAAAATTACCCTTCAAACCCTATACCCTAAATCCTAAACAAACCCTAAACGAATTCAAGATCCATAGGTGACGAAAAGTTTTAGAACTCCTAAGTTATGAAATCAACCAAAATAGAGAAAAATGGGAACCTTGTTTCAGATCCAATAACTTAAAACCTTATAAACATATCTCCTTAAACCTTATACTTCAAACTTCAACCATAAACCAAATATTCTAAACTTTAAACATTTAATCATAAACTATAAATCAAAATATAACTACTAATTATATACATACAACTAATATTTAAAATATTATACATCAAACATATCTCTTTAGATCTTATACTTCAAACCATAAACCATATATTCTAAACTTAAAACATTTAAACATTTTAATACTAATAATCATTTTTAGATATTATATATCTTTATTTTATTATTTTAAATTCTTTATAAATTTTAATTTTTTTTTATCTCTTACAGTTTTAGATCTTATATTAGTATTAACTAAGTTTTATTGTCACAATTATAATTAGAGTAATTATTATATATTTTTAGTTATAACATGGCCACCATTAGGGATAATATTATGGTGGTTGACCAATTTTAAAGATTTACCACCAAATATTTGACCAATTTTAAAGATTTAACACCAAATTTTTTCGTTTGGCCCAATTTTCCCCAATTCTTTTGAGTTTGGCGGTATATCAAAATTTTGGGCAAATTATTGCCAAGTCTCTCTTTCTCTCTCTCCTCTACTCCCGTTTCTCTCGAGATGATGCTAACGCCTCATCCTAACACAGAGAAAAATTCAGTTCTCTGTCGACAATTCCCAATTTCGAAACCCTAGTTCTTCATCTCCTCATCTCTCTTCGATTCTCAGTCTCAGATTCCCAGATAGAAACCCTAATTGTTTCTCCCCTCTTCATCTCCCTATTTCGCCGCTGAGGACAAGATGGGGGCTAAGACAAAGAAAGCTTTGAAGAAGATCTCTGCTTTATCTTCTCAACTCGTTGTGCTTCATCGACTAATTTTCTGGTATCTTATTCAATCCTTTATCACTTACTACCATCGTTTCAGATTTGTTTAGTCTTTCCCTTTGTGTTTGGTCTGGTTATCATTTATGTGTTCCATCTGAAAGTGTTTATTGACCAAAGATTCTGACTTTATTTCATTGTAAGCTCTTTTAATATGTTTGTTATGTTTGGTATCGTTGTTCAATTGCGGCTTAGCTGTTCAATCAAGATATATCTGAAAGCTAGGAGCTTTGATTTTTGTTCAATTTCCGCTTTGATGGACTCACCCTAAAGAAGAAAAAAAAAATAACTATCACCAACAACGAAACAAAAGTTGCGAGATGAGTATTTTAAGAGATTGGTTTTGTTGTTTCTCTCTGGCCTTATAGGTAAAGAACCTAGAACAACTCCACTGCAGTTGAGAGCTGCTATGGCGCTTTCTGCGTGTGAAGAAAACAAAGATAGATTATTACGCAATAGTTGAAACGAGAGAATCATGTTCTGCACTTAAGCAGACTCATCATGATTAATATGCTTACCAACAAGAACTCTACAAAAGCAATACGAGTTGAGTGTTGGTAATCTCCAAGCAGCCTCAGACGGTAAACCTTTTATTAACAACAAACATCTTATTGGTTCTCACTATTAGTTCTCAGTGTTGTTTGTTGGTTTCATGTTTTCTTAGTGTTGTTTGTTGGTTTCAGGAATGATGCGAGAGAAGAGCAAAAGCAAGTCATTTCTTCACCATAACTTTGCAGCTGAGGGTGGGAATTTGCAGTCGAAGATGGCACTTGCGTTCACGTATCTGCCACAAGATGTAAGCAATTTGAAGTTTTAACATGAAACTTATGGAGGTTTCATTTGTTTTCTCTTTATGATTAGACGAAGTTGCATATTGTTGTCCACCTGAATTCTGCAAAGATGACATCTTTAAGCGTACGAGTTTCTTATCAAACGTACTTTCTATCTTTTGAATTGTTATTGATTCGCCCTTCTGTTACAGATGCATGATAAAGCTGTCAAATTATATGCTGAACTAGCAGATATTGGAGTATCAGGCACAGAAAGGCAATGCTGAGGCTATGTATAAAATTGGATTGTTCTACTACTTTGGTCTCCGAGGATTACGACGTGATCACACAAAGTCATTGCACGGGCTTTCAAAGGCAGTAGAAAAAGGAGTGTGAATTGGTCTGATTTAGTGATGTTAGTGATATGAGTTGTAACATATCATGTTAGTGATATGAGTTGGTCTGATTTTTGTTATCTTCTTGTGTGTGAATTGTAAACATAATAAATTTAATATAAATTTTGTTTAGTTAATTTTGTTTGTGGATTAGCATATAATTAGTATATTATTTAATATTCAATATAATATTTGTTTGTGAATTAGCATATAATTAGTATATTAATTAATATTTAATTATTATCTAATTAGTATATATCAAAATTAATATTAATTAATATTATTATTATTAGTCGCTAATCAGTCGCTAAAATAATCAAATATCAGTCGCAAGTTAGTCGTCAATTAGTCGCTAATATTTAGCGACTCAGTAGCGACTAATATTAATAAAATAAAAATAGTCGCTAAATAGTCGCAAATTAGCGACTAATATAGCGACTAATAAATTTAGCGACGAGAGATTAGCGACTAACTACTTTAGTCGCTATTTAGTCGCAAAATCTAATTTTGCGACTAAATAGCGACTATTTTTGTAGTCGCTAAAACCCTGTTTTCTTGTAGTGTTGGTAAATTAGTTCACTTTTAATTATGACTCCTTTACGACCCTCTTATGACTGATTAATGACTGAAGTGTGACTAATTTAATCTATGAAATAGCAATTTCGTATTTAGGTATTTTTATTTTAGTTTTGCTAATTTGGTTATTTTGCTATTATTTTATTGTAATACTGAATATAAACTCAGTTATAATGCTAAATGAAAGCTTATCATATATATAAACATAAACAAGTTACAAAGTACATAGTGTTCACTACATTGTCTACAAAAAAAATTATCAAAACAAACACAAAATCAGAGAAAGTTCCTAATGAGCAGAGGTAGTTACATACAATTGAGCAGCCATGAATTCAAGAAAGGCCGGGTCAGTTTGGTGGAGATACTTCTCGACCCATGAGAGGTGGGCGATCTTTTCTTCATGCTTAGCCGTTTTCAGGGAAAGCTTTGAAAATAAAACATGAATATGCACAAAATTAATGCAACTTAAAACTAAACTCTATGAGCAGGTTGATTATGAGATCTAAATATGGTTTTCTTAACGTCTTAAAACTTTCGCCATGTTTCTCTCTACGTGTATCCTTTTGGAGATTTCCAGAGTTTTTCTTCACCGTTCTTTCATCGGTGACTTATCAGTTCGGTCACTTTTATTTCTATGTTTGTGTCTTAGATTTCATTTCTCCTTGTTGACATGGAGCAAGAGCTGCGGTTTGGTCTTCAAAATCATAATCTTGGTTCTGAGTGTATTCCCCTGCATCTTTCCATTGAAACCTAGCAAAGACGCGATGAGAATCATCGTTTTAGCTTAGTTGTCCATTGATTAAACCCTCAGTATCAAAATTCGACATGTATCAAAGCTATGATGCCCCATGCATCGAGGTTAGAAGGAAAGATTACTAGTCGCATAACGAAAATGATACTATTCAATTTTTATTTCGTCAAGAGCATCAGCTCCTTACTGTCCTTGAAAACGGACCTTGGACTTATCAAGATTAGATGGTTGTGGTTGACCGTTGGACTCATCGTCTCTACCCAGATTACCTTTAACTATTCTTTTTTGGGTTCGAATCCATTACATCCCAAATGATTTTATGGAAGATCGGGCCATTCGGGAGATTGGAGATGTTCTTTGTCATGCTGAGGAAGTCTTTATCCAGCAGCCATCTCGAGATTGTGAAGGTGGTTTTGGATATGTGTTACTCGGAATGTTTATCGCCGCTTGATTTTCACCCAGTTCATATTTTTATGATCATGTTGAGCCCACCCTTGTTCTGTTTACTTATGAAAGGCTTCCTCGTTTCTTCACCTCTTGTGGGAGTATGTCCCATGATTCTGCTGTTGTTTGTGATTTCCAACATCCTCCAATGGAACCTAATGAGATCCTATTGGCGGAGAGCCATGTTCCTTCCCCTGATGAGCTTCAGCAATTTCAAATTCATCCTCACTTGGATTCTTAGTCTGCTTCTCCATTAGTTCGTGTTTTTGCTGATTTTTTAAGGGAAAACAATGATTCCAACATCAATCTTACTGACTTCTTGAGCAATCTTATGCTTACTATTTCTCTTGGTGTACTTCTGCCCTTCATTCCTCCTGTGGATCCTTCTCTTCGCCCTCTGCACCCAAATGCAATTCAGGAAATTGGTTCTACTTTTGTTGCGGTTCATGACAAAGGTTTAAAATATAAGGTGATTGAGGCTGAAGTGGATGATGATGACAAGGCCTATCCCGGCCATAGGGCTGGAACGGATTGCCACTACTTAACCATTCTATCTTGAGGTTCATTTGCGAACCTCAAGTCCGTTCTTTCTATACTTAAACGAATCCAAGCAACATTCCTTCATTCATATCAATTCCATTTGTAGACTAAGGCACTAACAATGAGATAAATAGATCTTTATTAATAAGTAAAGGTACCAATACATGTGGAAATGTCATTATGCTATTATTCAAGTATCGGTCCTAATACAATCTATCTATCCAAACACCACTCGTCCTCTTTATGTCCGCGCCTAGTCCCCATGATCTCCTGAAAACATATAAACATGGTAAGTATGAAACATATCATATATGGTCCAACAACCTAACATTTAATCGGTTCTATATGTTCCCCCAAATCTCCAATGCAACAATCAAACCTAACCGTTCTAAATTCCATCAAGATCGGTCCAATCCCTAACCGGCCGAGCATTTTTAGAACCGGCTGTGTCCATGGTCCGGACGCGTACCGCGTTCGCATACTCTCTGACCGTCCTGCATTGCATGGCCGTACGCGATCGCTCGGGTCGTGCCGAGTGTCTCTCGGTCATACCGCGATCGTAAGTCCGGTAGCGAAACCGCTTGACGTAACGAGAAGTTGGAAGCATTGACGAGCGTACTCGGCAGCACTTGCGCGTCATACCGCGATTGCTATCCATCCGGCTGGCGGATGTTCTGATAGTTCGCGATCCTTGAACGGTTGCGTCAGTCCGCGAAGGGACACGACTGTCCGTGAAAGGGTGCGACGATCGATCGACATACGCGACCATCCGGAGATGATCCGCGGCTGCCTGCGTGATCGTATCGTCCGACCGTGTATTGCGAACTTGTCCGCGACCGCCGATCGTTCGTCAAGGCACCATCGACCGAGATCATGATCCGTCCGCCAAGTCTACCGTATGCGATCAGCCTCCTTCAGTCTTACGTCCGTTCCAGACGACCGTTCGGTAGCGCCTGATCCATCGGCTTATCACGCTTGGCCGGCAGTTGATGCACGCGTATTGTCTGTCCGACCGCGCTTAACCACGATCATGGCCCATGGCCGATCGTGGTCTTTTGGGAAAGGTTGGCCGAATCCTAAGCCAAGTAATGGCCTAACATCCGGTCTATTTCCAGAACAAAGAAGAAGAGAAATGGTTCGCGTCAGTCCGTTTGATCCGACTGTCGACCGAGCGGTTCACTGCGGTCGCGGTTATCCTTAGACCGTTCATGCACCTTGGATGTGGTCGTGGTCTTGCCATTAGTTGTTGATGCCTCTCCAGCCATCCTTAACCCTTTCTTTCTTGCCTTAACCACCACCAAGTCTGATCTCAATTCCCCGGCCTTCTCTCTAGAATCCGGTCTCTCTCTCTCTCTCTCTAGAACTCTCGTAATTTAGGGCTTGTGCCTTTGGGATAATTCTGGATGTTTTCTTTCTTGGGTGTCGTGGGCAAAATAGCCAAGGTATGGACTATTTATAGGCTTCCTTGGAGCCAACTTCCTCCAAGCGAATGGCCATGAGTTGTTGGCCGAAAGGTCACAACCCGTGACCTTAACACTTGAGCCAGCTGAGCTGAGCTGGTTGCTAGCTGACCAGCTGGACTGTTCAGCTCAGCTGAGCTGAACACTGTTCTTCCACACTTAGCCAAGCTCTTCCCAGCTGAGCCTTGGCCCCAAATCGCCCATGGAACATTTGGTTTAGTCTCTCCCGACCTTCCATTCATGTTTCTGGTTCCATGGCCCGACCTGTCTGACTTAGGCCGGTTCGGGGATACTACAAGTCTCCCCCCCCCTTGAAATGGATTCGTCCCCGAATCCGCGTCAAGGTTTTTATACCACTCTGGGTAATCGGCCTTCATCCTGTTCTCGGTTTCCCAAGTGATTTCCTTGATTCTGTTGTGGATCTATTCAACTTTTACCATTTGCACCACCTTCTTTCGGGTTGCTTTTTCCATCCTGTCTAGGATTCGGAGTGGCCGGATTTCGATGGTTAGGTTTGGCCTAAGTCCCCTTGGAATCTCAGGCACCACTAAGTCTTGATCCCCTAAGCATTTGCGCAATTGTGAGACATGGAACACATTGTGGAATGCGTCCATCTCACTTGGCAAATCTAACTTATAGGCGACTACCCCAACCCGTTAAATGATTCGGAATTGTCCCAAATATCTGGGATCAAGCTTGCCACATTTTGAAACCCTTGCCCGACCCTTGAAGGTAATCATCTTCAAGTAGACTTGGTCGCCTACTTCGAACTCAAGGTCCTTTCTTCTTTTGTCCGCATAGCTCTTCTGACGGTCTTGAGCTTCCTTCATCTTGGCCTTAAGGAATCGGATCCGTTCCGTTGTTTCCTCTATTATGTCTGGTCCAACTATGCTTGACTCACCTACTTCGGTCCAGCACAATGGAGTTCGACAAGGCCGCCCATACAAAGCCTCATAAGGCGACATTCTGATGCTTGTGTGATAACTGTTGTTATACGCAAACTCGGTCAAGGCTAAAAACTTTTCCCATGAGTCCCCCCATTCAAGAACACACGCCCTTAGCATGTCTTCTAGGGTTTGTATGGTCCTTTCAGATTAACCGTCCGTTTGGGGATGGTAAGCCGTACTCATGTTTACTCTCGTTCCCAGGGCCTTTTGAACGGCTTGCCAGAAATAAGATGTAAACCGGCTGTCCCTGTCAGATACTACACTTGATGGGATCCCATGTAACTTCAATATATCATCAATGTATATCTCAGCCAGTTTCTCAACTCCGTCCGTCTTCTTGATGGCCAAGAAGTGGGTGGATTTCGGCACCACAACCCAGATGGCATCTCGCCTGTTCCAGGTCACAGGTAAACCCGTCACAAAGTCCATGGCTATGTTATCCCATTTCCATTCTGGAATGGGAAGACTTTGTAACAGACCACTCGGGACTTGGCATTCGGCCTAGATTAGCTGACAGGTTGGGCACTTGGCCACCCAATCAGCTACATCACGTTTTATCCCGACCCAATGATAGTACCGTTTGAGGTCATGGTACATCTTGGTTTGACCGGGATGAATTGAGAACTTTGACTGATGAGCCTCTCGTAAAATGACTTCCTTCAGTTCCAACACGTTTGGCACACAGACTCGGCCATTTACCACAATCATCCCATTGTTAGAGATTTGGTATTCCGTGTGGTTGTTCTTTGCGGCCTTCACAAACTCCTCATCATTCTTCTGAGCAAGTCGGACCTTAGTCAGAATGTCTGCTTGGTCCGCTGCTCCTAAGCCAACTGGCTCCTCTCCCACGGCCAATGCATTGAGACGCAAGGAACGGACCATTCCGACCAAGGTCTCTACATCCTGTTCAATAGCCACCTCGGTCATTTTCCTACTTAAGGCGTCGGCCACGAGGTTGGTCTTTCCTGGATGGTAAGTAATGTCCAGATCGTAATCGGCCACTAGTTCCATCCATCTTCTTTGTCGAAGGTTTAGCTAAGGTTGGGTGAACACATACTTCAAGCTCTTATGGTCCGTAAATAGTTGCATTTTTGCTCCGTAGAGGTAAGATCTCAAGATCTTAAGTGCAAAGACTACTGCGGCCATCTCAAGATCATGAGTGGGATAATTCCCTTCATGTTTCCTTAATTGCCTCGAAGCATATGCAATCACCTTTCCTTCTTGCATCAACACGCATCCCAACCCATTGATTGACGCATCCGTGTATACCACGTAAGGCACATCATCTTGGGGTTGGGTCAGGACTGGCGCCTTAGTCAACATCTCCTTGAGTTCCATAAAAATCTTCTCCGCGGCATCAGTCCAAACAAACTTCACGTTTTTCCCGGTCAGCTTTGTCATGGCCTTGGCCATGCTTGCAAACCCTTGGACAAAACGCCTATAGTATCCTGCCAGACCAAGAAAGCTTCGGACTTCTGTCGCGTTTCTCGGCCTTGGCCATTCCTCAATTGACCGGATCTTTTCCGGATCAACCGACACTCCTTCCGCCGACACAATGTGTCCTAGGAAACCTATCCGCTCTTGCCAGAAGCTACATTTACTTAGCTTGGCATAGAGCTTCTGTTCCTGCAGCTTTTCCAAAACGATCCTGAGATGTTCCCGATGTTCTCTAGGGTTCTTGGAGTAAACGAGAATGTCATCAATGAATATGATAACAAACTTGTCTAACCATTCCCGAAAGACACCGTTCATCATCTTCATGAACGCGACCGGTGCATTTGTTAGACCAAAAGTCATGACTACGAACTCGTAGTGTCCATACCGAGTCCTAAACGCGGTTTTCCTCACGTCCTCTGGTGCTATCGGGATTTGATGGTATCCCAAAGCGAGGTCGATCTTAGAAAACACGGTCGAACCCTTGAGTTGGTCTAACAACACATCTATCCGAGGCAACGGGTACTTGTTCTTGACAGTAACCCGGTTGATGCCTTGATATTCTATGCACAAGCGAAGGCTCCCGTCTTTCTTCTTGACGAATAGGACAAGCGCCCCCAAGGAGAACTGCTCGGCCTAATAAAGCCTTTGTCCAGCAGCTCTTCCAGCTTCTTCTTCAACTCAGCCATCTCGGCTGGGGCCATTCTGTATGGCGCCTTGGATAAAGGTTTCGTTCCGGGTTCAAGTTCAATGATGAAGGGATCTGACCGGTCAAGCGGTAAGCCTTCTAATGGTCTGAATACGTCCTCAAAGTCCTTAACCACTGGGATCTCCCCAACCTTCGCCTTTGGTCCGACCTCCTTGGTCGTGATAGTGGCCAAGTATGCTTTGCATCCTTTAGCCAACATCTTCTCTGCTTGGATAGCAGAGACGACCAAGCTTCTTGAGGTCGGCCGTATTCCTTGGAATACTACCTTGCCCTCCGGTTTCTCGAATTTCACCCTTCCTCGGTGACATTCAATGGTGGCTCTGTTTTGGCCAAGCCAGTCCATACCCAAGATCACTTCGTGATGTTTGAGTTGGACCACCACTAGGTCAGCCGGCATACTCACGCCTCCAATGTATATGGGTACATCACAAACTAACCCTAGCATAGGCATTACTTGCCCACCGGCGACATTCACAATACCTTGGCCGGCCACTTGTTCCTTTTGGAACAAGCCTTTCCCAATCATCCCGGGACTCACAAAGCTATGTGTAGCCCCGGAATCAAACAAGGTCAGTGTCTCTACACTGCCTATCAAAACGGTCCCTACACATTTCCCAAATGTATAAGCGCATCCCGCTCTTTCCCACAATATGTATGCAATGCATTACTATAATTTAAGAAGTCAAGGTTCCAGTAACGTACCAGTGATCGCATCGTAGGAGCCGGCCTCGCTTGAATCCTTCACCAGTTCGTAAACCCGAGGTTTCACAGTTTGACCCTTGGCCATGGCCGCGCGGTCTCCCTGACCCCTGCTCACTTCTGGCGCCTTCTGCTTCCCATCTTGGCGCTTGGGAAACTCACGGATGTAGTGTCCAGCTTGGCCAAGGTGGTAGCATGTCACTGATCTCTCGGTCACCTCTTCACTCCCCTTGTTCTGTGGACAGCTTGCTAACTCGTGGTCTTTGCCGCCACACTTCGCGCATGCCGAACTGGCTTTCCAATACTTCCCCAAGTGTCGTTTACCACATGTGGAACATCTGGCGCGGTCAGAGGATTGGTTATCAGCCGTCTGATCCATTTTCCTCTTTAGGTCCTTCCCGGGTTGGCTGGAAACTTTGTCTTTTGAGCCAACGCAGTTCTCCTCAGCCATATTAGCTTCCACCGTAGCTGCCCTCTCGACTAGCTCGGAAACACTGTTGTAGGTACAAACCGAGCAATGGGTACGTAACTCCACTCGCAGGCCACGAAGGAAGCGACGCACCTGACCCGGCTCGTCCTCAACATCCCGTCCCACGTACCGTCTGAGACGGTCAAACTCGGCCTCATACTCACGGACCGACCTGCGGCCCTGGACCAAGTTCAGGTAATTGCCTTCCATACGATCCCAAGCTTCCGCCGGGAAGTACTTTCGGTTGAACTCAACCTCAAACTCCGCAAAGGAGTTGATGAGGCCCTTGGTGCGCCTGTCTACAGACAGCCACCAGTTGTGTGCGTCCCCTTCCAGGAAGTGGATCGCAATTTCCTTGCGGTAATCTTCAGGGCAACCGGTGGAACGGAAGTTCCGGACAAGCCGTGATTTCCATTCGTCAGCCTCAAGCGGGTCAGCACTTCCCTTGAAGTGTTTTGGGCCCAGCTTGGTGATGTGACCAAGGACGTTGAGGTAGTCCACCTTTCGGACCTTTTTAGGGGCTGGTGACTCTACCACTACTACGTCCGGATCTTCATCACTCGGATCCGTAGTCTCGGGGACTTGGATCCGCGGTTCACCCTCAACCGGTTTCTGACCAGAAAGGTTCTGGTTCAGTATCGTGAGCTGGCCCATAACTTCCTTCAACATGGTCCACATCTGGCCGATGTTCGGGACCGCTGTCAAAGGCTCACCGCCACCACCACCTGTGGCGTCATCCATCTCATGGCCGGTCTCATCTCGAGCCGCATGAGACGAAGACTCACCCATGTGCTCCTGATTTGCAACTTGGACATTTGGTTCTTCTGTTGGGATTATGTCCTCAAATCATATTGTACTTACTCCAAAGATAGTTGTATTGTCGAGATCGGACAATTCATGTGATAATGGGTAGTCATAATGTTTTGCTAGAAACCGCTTATGACAAATGAGTTGTAACTCATTTCTAGTATCGTGTGAACCTACAGGGTCACACACCTAAGCAAGCTGGATACACTTAGTATGGGATTGATCATTGGCATATGATCCGATCAATGTGTATTGGATACACATTGAATTGAGTTTTGAAGAGGTGTGTCGATCGATGCAATGAGTGTGTCGATCGACGCAGGTTTTCGAATGGGTGTGTCGATCGATACAGTATGTGTATCGATCGATGCACATTGGGCTTTGAGACTGAAGTTTCGAGTTAATGACTTAAACGAGTCGGGTTTGATCCGTAGGTCGTTTTGGTCATCCCAGGTCGATATATAATGTCTTATATGATCGACCTAAGCCCTAGCCGTGAGTGTCTCTTCTCAGAGAGAAAAGCAGAGACACAGAAACTCATAAGATCCACAGGAGATCCGATTCCCGGCACTAGCATCCCGGCGGATTCCAGCTTGTGTGCGTGTGGACTACAATAGAGGCGCAACGATTGAGGCGCTATAGATCTCGATTACCTGCTCATCCTTCCGCTGCCAATCTCCAGGTAATCACGAGGTCAGTTTTAGATTCAATTACCTAGACCCTGGATCCTAGGGATTCCAACAGGGGTATCAGAGCTGAAGGGTTTAATCCATTGAATATGTAGCCTGGAATTCGATTAAAATGGTATTTGATTGAATTGATGCTAGCTAGGTTTCGTTTTGATAAATGTAATCTCGGATTTAATTATATCGAAAACGAAGAACTGTGTTTTCGCACTGTGTCGATCGACACAAGTTTGTGTCGGTCGACGCACCGCGAAAACGGCAAAACTGTTTTAGGGTTTTCGCACAGCATCGATCGATGCACTGGGTGTGTCGGTCGATGTAGCGCGAAAATGCAAAAGAATTTGTGTTTTCGCATAGCGTCGATCGACACAAGTTTGTGTCGGTCGATGCACCGCGAATTCGCCTATTAAAACATTGGGTTTCGATTTAGAAATCGCACTGTGTCGATCGACACACTGGGTGCATCGATCGACACAGGCTGTGCGAAAGGATAGATCGGTTCAATTGGATTGAACCGGTTATCTCGCATGGTTATGACGGTTTAATTCGATTAAAAAATTCCCTGATACCTTACTGTATCGATCGACACAGGTTTAGTGTCGGTCGACACAGGCCTTGCGATTGGTTAATCGGTTCAATTGGATTGAACTGGTTATCATGCTTGGTTAAGGTAGATCAGATCGGTTTAAATCAGATGAATTGATTCAACTGGATTGAATTGGTTATCTCAATTGGTATAAACCGATTTCATTGGTTAAGATCAGTTTGATTGGATAAGTCGGTTCAATTGAATTGGACTGGTTATCGCGATTAGTTAAAACTGGTTGAATCGGTTCAGTTGGATGGACCGGTTGAATTGGATTTGACCGGTATCTCAATTGGTCTAAAACCGGTTCATTTGGTTATTTACCGGCTCAATTGGATTGACCGATTATCTGGTTGGTTAAACGTAATCGTTTGGTTTTGAACCAAATGATTAAGAAACCGAACCAAATGACCTAGCCCACTTTAATTAGAACAAGCAAAACTTATTTGAAATTAGAAGTAAAACATGTTCTAAACCTATCTAATACACATCCGATGTGCATTAGATCAAAGTTTAGTTTTCAATATGGTCAACTGTCAAGACTCATTTCGTTGTTGTGATAGTCTTGCCAAGAGCTTGGTGTCCACAATTACATGAGTAAGGCAGGTAGTAGTGTTGATGGTCTTGCAGTGCTTGACATCAACAATTACATGACCTAAGAGATTGAATTACTAACTTTTTAGTTCCGTTTCCTCAACTAAATATCAAGTGATCTTGATGTCTTGCCCAATCTTGTCTACTGTCAAGACTCATTTCGTTGTTGGATAGTCTTGGAGTCCTTGGTATCCACAATTACATGAGTAAGGCAGGTGATCATTGATAGACTTGCAGTGCGACTGTCAATGATCACAAGACTGAAGAGATTGTTTTACTTGACTGGGCTATCAGAAGTTCTGGGCCCAGAGATATCAGAGTGGATAGGACATGGATTGTCTTATCTGCGACCAAGAATTGTACTGGGTACAATTAACAATGGTTTGCTTACCTAGATGACTAAACTCTGGGTGATGACGAGTCGTCCACTCAGATTTTAGTGATGTATGGATCTTGGATTATTATATTCATAGAGGAAACATTGTTTGAATATATTGTGAGTTTTCTTATTAGATAAGATTTCTCATTTCCTGAGCTTCATAACTAAAATTTTCTTTTATTAAAATTTCAGCCTATGTCTAAAACTACTTTCTCGTTACGATCCGTCCTTGAGAAGGACAAGTTAAATGGATCAAATTTCCTGGATTGGTATCGCAATTTGAGATTAATCCTCAAGAAGGAGAGTAAGTACTATGTCCTTGAGAAAGCTCTTCCAGAAAGGCTTGGGACCAATCGCTCGAATGCAGTATATGATGCTTGGAATAAGCATTATATTGATGTGGTAGATGTGCGTGGTCTGATGTTGGCTACCATGGAATCGGACTTAAAGAGTCAATACGAGAACATGAAGTCGCCAATAGATATGATCACCAGCCTGAAACTGAAGTTTCAGGATCTGGCACGAGTTGAGAGATTCCAAGTGGTGAAGTCTCTCACTGGGTGCAAGCTACCAGAGGATGCTC
The DNA here is from genome assembly GCA_030180135.1 of Orychophragmus violaceus. Lineage (NCBI taxonomy): Eukaryota > Viridiplantae > Streptophyta > Magnoliopsida > Brassicales > Brassicaceae > Orychophragmus > Orychophragmus violaceus. The sequence continues at coordinate 43,112,258 of CM058231.1, read as the reverse complement.
CAGTGAGTCCTCATGTCATTAAAATGATGGGTTACATTGATAACCTGGGGAAACTGGAATGTCCTGTCGGCCTAGAGTTGGCCACTGACATCATTCTGCAGTCACTGCCGTCTAGTTATGATAAGTTTATCAAAAGCTATATCAAGAATAACTTGACGAAGACGTTGACTGAGCTGCATGGCATGCTCAAAACAGCAGAGCAAGACATCATAAAGGGTAAAAGATTTGAGAAATCTTGTGTTGACAAGGGTAGAGGCAGGGCCGTCCAGATTTGGAATCAGGATAAGCCTGTGTCATCATATAAGCCCAAGTCCGGCCCATCTGGTGTTAGAAATTGCTTCTACTGTGATGGGTTAGGGCATTGGAAGAGAGATTGCATAAAATTCTTGGAAGATTCACAAGAGATGAAAGAGATGTATGGTACTTCTTCAGGTATTAATTCAAGTTCTACGTATGTATTGGATACTAGTTGTGGTACTGATATTTTGGAAATATGCAGGGCCTAAGAAACAGTAGAACATTGAGGAAAGGACAAGTGGAACTGCGTGTCTGGTATGGAGCAATGGTTGCTACATAAGCCGTAGAGATTCTCCACTTGTAGGAGCCTTTCAAGCTTGGTTTTTGAATTAAGTAATTGCTACTATGTATCTGCTTCAAAGCAGAGATGTCTTTCATTTTCTTGTAAGAATTTGGATGTTTTTCATTCTGATGAAAGACAAGTTTTGCTCTTTTGATCTTAATGAAATATTATGGTAGCACCCCTTTTGATAATGGGTTTTATATCTTAAACCAATGTACGCTTGTACATATAATATAAATACCAAACGGTTTAAGTCTGACGACTTGAACTCGATTTTTCCTTAGCATAGTCGTTTTGACCACATAGAGTGAAGCGGATTCAGAAGTTCCATTGTTATGGGCTTTAGGCTCATTTGATTATAAATCATTTGAGACAGGAATTCTGCTTGCTGGGCCAAATGACTAAGGCTTCTTTAGCAAAGATAAAGAAAAGGGCCAGAGGCTTATTGGGCCTTACATGTACTGATGTATATGGCCCGATGAGCATTAATGCCAAAGGAAATCTTCAGTACTTCATTAACTTATTGATGGCATCAGCAAGTATGGCTGTGTTCTTTTGATGAGACACGAGTAGGAATCCTTTGAGGAGTTCCAAAATGAAGTATAGAACCGATTTGACAGAAGTATTGAGATCCTCGATCAGATCGCGGAAGAGAATACTTGAGTCAAGAATTGGGTGATCATCTAAGTGAGTGTGAAGTCATATCACAGCTCTTTTCTCCTGAAAGCCTAATTGGTGTTTCTGAGAGAACGAATCGGACCTTATTAGATATGCTCCGATTAATGATGAGTCACAGGAATCTTCCATCATCCTTTTAAAATACGCTCTAAAATGAATATTTTTACGCAAATTAGTTTTCTATCAGAATCAGTTGAAAGACACCACATTAGATGTGGACTGGGTGATTTCCAAGTATGTTTTTCTGATTAATTGGGATTGCAAGGTTTGTGTAAGACAGTTGTCAACAAACAAACTTGAACCCAAATCTGATATGGGCTGCTTCGCCGGTTGTCCTAAGGAAACCGAGGCTTAGTACTTTTGCAACAAATCCGAGAACAAAGTTTTGTTGTTCGGAACTCTGTTTTTCCAAGAAGAACAGTGGGAGTAAAAGTACAGCTCGAAGAAATTCTAGAAACACAGGAGGCTGTTCAACCTGTTGAGGGAGAGCAGCGGTTGGATCTACATAGTGCTGTAGGATCTACACCTGTGGAGCCGGAAGTTCGCTGATCCTGATGGATCCGTCACTAAACCGAGGGTGATTCCTCATGACCGATTGCTGTGATCTGTTGATCATTGAAAAGTGACGAGCCTGCGAAATTCAAAGAAGCGAAGGTGAGCCCCAACTCCGAAATTTAACTAGGAATGTTTGTTAGCTTCATTGATTCATATCTGGATTGAAGCAAACACCTTGGAGTTGGAATCTATGTTCTATTAAAATCGTCAAAAGTTATTGACTTGATCAGGAACGTATAGAAACCGTGCGTTTACAAGTAAACTAATGAAAGCGTAATTGCAATTCTCACACCGTATGTTTATAACATACTTAATCTCATAAACGACGTTCCGATGTTATAGTCTTGTTAAGATTTGGGTCGGAAGTCAGATTTAACGATGGACATGGAAGAAGCCGCAAAAGTTCTTGGAATAAGGATCCATTGAAATGGATTGCAAAGACCAATTGGATCGTGTCAGAATCCTTATGGTCATAAGGTATTGGACAGTTCAAATGTGCTTGATTCCAAGAATGGCTTCACACCAAAGGTCTTATGGCAATAACCTTAGCAAGATGGAGTGTTTTTGACACTGGCTGAGCTAGTATCGATCTTAGCAAGATGAAGTGTCTTGGACACTGGCTGAGCTAGTATCTATGAGTGTGGTTCCTTTTTGCTTATGCAATAGAATCCATCATGAATGCCATATTTTGCACTCGTCTAGATGCATCTGACGCATAAAGCATGACGAAAAGATACCAATTTGTTCCGGTAAAAGTCACTGGACAGTTGTAAAGAATATCCCCATGTGTTTGAGAAACACTAAGGATAGTTCTTGTTCAACTGAGAAAAATGATGAATCTGTTATGAGTAGTTAGACGGACAAAGATGATTCCCGGTTCCCACCTGGTTATGTCTCTTTGTCTGTGTAGCGGCGCTATCTGTTGGAAAGGTCTCCAAGCAGTGGACCGTAGAATGGTTTGTTGGAATGGTTCCAAACAAGAACACCGCAGCATCTCTCACAACCTAAGCATGGTTTTCGTACTGTTGTTGTAGGTACTAGATATCTGAAGACGTGGTCTTGATTCTAGTGGGAGTTATGTTAGTTATGATGTTCAGATAGACATGATATGGTCATGTTTATGAAAAACTGATATCAGCATTATTTGATTATTGGATAATTGAATAATGGTCCCAAGTATTTTATGTTCATTTTATAGGTCATCAAGTTGAGGACTTGATCATGAAACCCTATAAGTAAAAGATGACCTAAATTATGATTGTCCCTAGTCGAGATTGTCAAAGTGGGACACTGACAACCGCGAGAGACTAGCTTGTGAGGTGACTGTTGACTAAGTTTCATGGAGTCAATGATATGAGTATCACAGTCAGTCACATAGATATATTTTGGTGAACATATGATCGGACATGACCCGCTAATGAGAACTCTACAGGATAGTTATATCTGTGTCATGAGAGTTTCTCATTACGACTATAGAGTATAGTCCTTAGACCTGAGTTCATCATGCTTTCTAGCATATGAATTGGTGCACTTTGACCTTGTCAAACGTCGATCCGTAAATGGCGGCTATAAAGGCATTGCTTAGGTGTATCATGAAGTATGTGTAGAAACAGGGATGGAACAAGAAGGGATTTGTCCCTCCTATATAATAGGAGATAAATATCTCAGGGCCCATCGAAGATTTGATACTGAGAAAATGCATGGCCGTGCTCAAACGAGGTGATTGTCAGTCGTTTGTTTTATCAGTATAGATCAGGAGTTCGATGAACATGATGTTGTCTATAATAAGGATGACACAGTTCCTTGCCTTATGCCATATCGAGATATAGCGATAAAGGGATTATGTGAATAGATGATTCCAGTACAAGTGGGAGATTGTTGGGATTATGTCCTGAAATCATATTGTACTTACTCTAAAGATAGTTGTATTGTCGAGATCGGACAATTCATGTGATACTGGGTAGTCATAATGTTTTGCTAGAAACCGCTTATGACAAATGAGTTGTAACTCATTTCTAGTATCGTGTGAACCTACAGGGTCACACACCTAAGCAAGCTATATACACTTAGTATGGGATTGATCATTGGCATATGATCCGATCAATGTGTATTGGATACACATTGAATTGAGTTTTGAAGAGGTGTGTCGATCGATGCAATGAGTGTGTCGATCGACGCAGGTTTTCGAATGGGTGTGTCGATCGATACAGTATGTGTATCGATAGATGCACATTGGGCTTCGAGACTGAAGTTTCGAGTTAATGACTTAAACGAGTCGGGTTTGATCCGTAGGTCGTTTTGGTCATCCCAGGTCGATATATAATGTCTTATATGATCGACCTGAGCCCTAGCTGTGAGTGTCGCTTCTCAGAGAGAAAAGCAGAGACACAGAAACTCATAAGATCCACAGGAGATCCGATTCCCGGCACTAGCATCCCGGCGGATTCCAGCTTGTGTGCGTGTGGACTACGATAGAGGCGCAACGATTGAGGCGCTATAGATCTCGATTACCTGCTCATCCTTCCGCTGCCAATCTCCAGATAATCACGAGGTCAGTTTTAGATTCAATCACCTAGACCCTGGATCCTAGGGATTCTAACATCTTCAACCCTAGTCCCGTCCGGAATTTGTGAAGCAGTGGGTCTAGTGGCCGTTGGGTTAACCTCAGGACTGGTTAACCCTGGCGTGACAATGGTAGTCTAGACTCTCGGGCCGAGGCTGGTCGCAGACGCCTCCTTGTCCTTAGTTTTCTTTGACGTGCTTTTTCCAACCTGAAGATTCAACAAGATAAGTTCACATTCAAGCAATCTCCAAGTCCTAACAAGTCTAATATTTCTCACGGACAATATAACCATGGACGAGTGGTGTAGCCCCTAACCCATAGCCTAGGAAATAACTCCGCTCTGATACCAACTTGACAAGGCATATCCCGGCCATAGGGCCTGAACGGATTGCCACTACTTAACCATTCTATCTTGAGGTTCATTTGCGAACCTCAAGTCCGTTCTTTCTATACTTAAACGAATCCAAGCAACATTCCGTCATTCATATCAATTTCATTCTTAGACTAAGGCAATAACAATGAGATAAATAGATCTTTATTAATAAGTAAAGGTACCAATACATGTGGAAATGTCATTATGCTATTATTCAAGTATCGGTCCTAATACAATCTATCTATCCAAACACCACTCGTCCTCGGGTCTTTATGTCCGCGCCTAGTCCCCATGATCTCCTGAAAACATATAAACATGGTAAGTATGAAACATATCATATATGGTCCAACAACCTAACATTTAATCGGTTCTATATGTTCCCCCCAAATACCCAATGCAACAATCAAACCTAACCGTTCTAAATTCCATCTAGATCGGTCCAATCCCTAACCGGCCAAGCATTTTTAGAACCGGCCGTGTCCATGGTCCGGACGCGTACCGCGTTCGCATGCTCTCTGACTGCCCGGCGTTGCATGGCCATACGCGATCGCTCGGATCGTGCCGAGTGTCTCTAGGTCGTACCGCGATCTTCAGTCCGGTAGTAAAACCGCTTGACGTAACGAGAAGTTGGCAGCGTTGACGAGCGTACTCGGCAGCACTTGTTCTGATCGTTCGAGATCCTTAAATGGTTGCGTAAGTCCGCGAAGGGACACGACTGTCCGCGAAAGGGTGCGACGATCAACCGACAGACGCGACCATCCGGAGATGATCCGCAGCTACCTGCGTGATCGTATCGCCCGACCGTGTATTGCGAACTTGTCTGCGACCGCCGATCATTCGTCAAGGTGCCATCGACCGAAACCGTGATCCGTCCGCCAAGTCTACCATATGCGATCAGCCTCCTTCGGTCTTACGTCCGTTCCGGACGACCGTTCGGTAGCGCATGATCCATCGGCTTATCACGCTTGGCCGGCAGTCGATGCGCGTGTATTGTCCGTCCGACCGCGCTTAACCACGATCATGGCCCATGACCGATCGTGGTCTTTTGGGAAAGGTTGGCCGAATCCTAAGCCAAGTCATGGCCTAACATCCGGTCTATTTCCAGAACAAAGAAGAAGAGAAATGGTTCGCGTCAGTTCGTTTGATCCGACCGTCGACCGAGCGGTTCACCGTGGTCGCGGTTGATCCTTAGACCGTTCACGCACCTTGGATGTGGTTGTGGTCTTGCCGTGAGTTGTCGATGCCTCTCCAGCCATCCCTAACCCTTTCTTTCTCGCCTTAACCACCACCAAGTCCGATCTCAATTCCGCCGGCCTTCTCTCTAGAATCCGGTCTCTCTCTCTCTCTCTAGAACTCTCACAATTTAGGGCTTGTGCCTTTGGGAGAATTCTGGATGTTTTCTCTCGTGGGTGTCGTGCGCAAAATGGCCAAGGAATGGCCTATTTATAGGCTTTCTTGGCGCCAACTTCCTCCAAGCGAATGGTCATGAGTTGTTGGCCGAAAGGTCACAACTTCTCTTGGTGACCATTCGTTGGTAACCGCCTGGTCAGCTAGTGTCACTAGTTGACCAGCTGACCCGTGACCTTAACACTTGAGCCAGCTGAGCTGAGCTGGTTGCCAGCTGACCTAGCTGACCAGCTGGACTGTTCAGCTCAGCTGAGCTGAACACTGTTCTTCCACACTTAGCCAAGCTCTTCCCAGCTGAGCCTTGGCCCCAAATCGCCCATGGATCACTTGGTTTAGTCTCTCCCGACCTTCCGTTCATGTTTCTAGTTCCATGGCCCGTTCTGTCTGACTTAGGCCGGTTGGGGGATACTACAGATGAAACCTCTTCTACTCATTAGAAGACTAATTTTTTGTTCTCTGACAAAGATAAGGGCTTGGTGGCGCCCTCTAAGCCACCAAAGTCGCCATGAGAAAACTGCAATGAAATTCATGGGTTGAGGAACCTCTTGACAATTCAATACCTCAAGGATATTAATTACAAATATAGTACTGATATCATGTTCCTCATAGAAACGGACTAATGAAACTTTTGTGACAAAACTTGATGATGATTTTCTTTTTCCCCATCATTTTCTTGTATCACCCGATCTTAAGTGGAGGATTAGCTTTTTTTTGAAGGGTTCGGTGAAGTATAGTTTTGTTTCTGCTCCAACACTTCATTATATTGATATGGTGGTTTCAAATGGAGCTTCCACCTTTACTCTTTCGTATGTTTATGGTTATCCAAGAAGGAACCTAAGGCAACAACTGTGGAATAGAATGACTGATCTTGCTCAAGCTGGAACTTGTTGTAGAAAACCTCCTCTGTGGTTTTAGGTGAACTTAATGAGCTTCAGGATAATTCAGAGCAGCTTGGTGGTACTGTTAGACCTGAATGGAACTTTTCTCACTTTATAAGAATGCTTATGCTTCAGGCTTACATGATATGCATACTTTTGGTGGTTTGTTTACTTGGTTGGGAAATCGACAAATTGAGCATGTTCAGTCTAAGTTGGAACTGTGGTAGCTACTACTGAATGGAAAGATCTGTTTCCACACGCTCGAACTCAGTTGTTAATTTGGATAGGATCTGATCATCATCATCTACTTCTTCAAGACTGATAGTATTAAATGGAAAGGCATCAAGCAATTTCAGCATGACAATCGTTGGAGGCATTTTAATGAAGTACACCGGTTATTTCATGAAACTTGGTCTTCTAACTGCAATCAGTTAACACCATATGATTTTCGTGAAGCCCTTAACAGATGCCGCTGCAGTTTTCCAAGTGAAGAAGAAGTAAATAGTAGAATTCTCATAAGAAAATTTCAACACTTCATGAAGCTCTTCAAAAATCGTATGATTCTCTTCCCTTAGACTATGTGCTCATTGCTGATCTACAACTTCAATTAAGTACGGAGTACAAGTTAGAGAAAGAGTATTGGTTCCTAAAGAGTAGAATTATGTGGCTGCAAGCAGGAGATAAGAATACCAAATATTTTCATACTATATCAAGCATAGAAGATGCTATAATCGTATTTCTTCCGTGAAGGATGATCATGGTTTTTTACATAGTATTGACAAAGAAATTCAGGATGTTCTTAACTCCTACTTTAAATCTATTTGTTTTCCTCTTGCAATAGTGAGTTGGAGCCAGTTCTTCAGCATATTCAGCCTAAGTTTTCTGCAGAGATGAATTCAAAGCTCACAAATCCAGTATCATAACCAGAAATCTATCACACCTTGTCACATATGAATGTTGACAAAACGCCTGGATCAAATGGTTTCAATGCAGGTTTCAGAAACTATCATTGGAACTCAATAAAAATAGGTGTGATTCAGTTTATTCAACTTTTCTTTGAATCAGGCTATCTTGACCCATAGCTTAATCACACTCAAATTTGTCTTGTCCCTGAGATAGATTCTCCAACTCAAGTAAAAGATTTTAGATGAGTTGGAGAATCTATCTTTTCAGTGTTGCTATCATTTCTATCTTTGCAATGTTACTTATAGTCATCTCTAAAGTTTTAGATGACCGTCTAAAGCTGTGGCTCCATAATATCATATGTGAATTTCAATCCACATTTATACTTGGCCGGCTTATTACTGATAATGTGATTATTGGCAATGAGTTTATGAACTCTCTTAAAACTAAGAAAATCAATAATCCTATATGGCTTTGAAGCTTAATATTTCTAAAGCCTTTGATAAGGTTGAGTGGTCCTATGTTGAAGCATTTCTTAAAATATTGGTTTTGCAGATAAATAATGTTAATGAGTCATGACATGTATTTACAATGTCTCATACTCTGTGCTTTTGAATGGATCTCCTTACAAGAAGTTTCTTCCTAAGAGGGGGATAAGACATGGTGATCCCTTGTCCCCTATCTTTATTTTCTTTACACATAAGGCTTATCTTCTATGCTTACTTTGGTTATGCATTCAAATTCTATTCATGGTTTTAGATAGTAGGAGTGGACCCTCTCTTTCTCATACGTTCGTTTCTGGTGACTGCTTACTTTTCTGTCAAGCTTTAGAGGAGGAATGCCAGCGCCTTCTTCACACTCTTCAACAGTACTTTGCAATCTTAGGACAATACATTAACTTAAAAAGTCGGCTATCTTATTTGGTAAGAATGTAAATCCTACCCTTCAGAATCGCAATATGAATCATCTTGGCATCACCAAGATAGGAGCCTTTGGTAGGTATTTAGGATTTCCAGAATCAGTGGGAAGGAAGTTTGGTTAAATTATTGTTGTGGCTGCCCTCCCTTCTCATTGTATTTCTTGTTTTTTTTTTCCCCAAGTGATTGACTTCACAAATCACAGGGCTAATACGGTGTTTTGGTGGTCTACTTCAAAGGATAAATATAAGATCCTTTGGATCTCCTGGGATAAGATGACCCAGCTTAAGCAGTATGGAGGTATGGGTTTTCATGACATTCATAACATTAATCTTGCTCTTCTTGCTAAGAAAAGTTGGAGAATGATTAGTAATCCATACTCCCTGATTGCTCGAGGTATTAAAGCTAGTACTTTGGTAAGACATTAATCCTTAATTCAGGCCTAGGTTTCCGCCCTAGCCATGGATGGAGATGTATCTACCAAGGTACTCATCTCTTAATACAAGGTATTCAATGGAAAGTTGGTGATGGTAAGTTTATATAGGTTTGGCATGATTTGTGGCTTGACAATCCTCCTAGACCAGCTCACATCTCTCCTTCCTCCATGGATCCACACTTAAATGTCTCAGCGCTTTTGGTCTCGAACTCTTCTGAGTGGAATGATGTTAAACTTCAGGAGTTGTTTGATGATAAAGATTTTAATCTCATTAAATGCATTCGGCCATTTATGTCATATGTTAGAGATAAGCCCTTGTGGATGCATACTACTCAGGGAGAGTACTTTATTAAATCAGGTTATCACCGATTGGTCAAAGCTGACTTGATTTTTGATCCTAGCTCCTTCCTTCATGTTAAGTTAAGAAACTCTATTTGGAGGTTTAATGCTCCACCTAAGCTCAAGAAAATTTGGTGAAAGGTTCTCAATAATTCTAGAATTATTTCTATGTAAATTACGTATGTAATGATTTAAATATTAGTTGTATGTAAATATTTAATAGTTAAATTCTTTTTTATAGTTTATGATTCTGATTTTAAGGTTTAGAGTTTATGATTTATTGTTTGGGGTATACAGTTTAAGGGGTTATGTTTAAAGTTTTAAGTTAATGTTTCAATATTAGATTGGAAAATAAAAATTATTTTTATAAATGTTAAATATTAGTTTTCGTTATGTTGTAGTAATTGAAGTTTTAGTAATTAGATTTTGGTTTATACTTAGAGTTTTAGGTTTTGTTAGAGTTTAGGGTTTAGCCACTATTTTATGAGTAATTTTAATGTCTCGACAATAGTCGTTAATTAGTCATAAATTGACGATAACTTAGAGACTAGTTTGCTACTATATTGCGACTCCCAATATATGGTCGTATATTAGTCGCTAATTTATTACCAACAAAGATAGTCACTAATTTAGTCGCAAAATTAGCGACTACTTGGTGACTAATTTTTCTGGTCTCGACAGTAGTCGTAAATTGACGACTAAATTGGTAACTATCTTTGTTAGTCATAAATTAACAACTAATATACGACCATATTTTAATAGTCGCAAACTAGTCTCCAAATAATCGCAAATTTTGCGACTACAAATATAGTTGCCAAATGTAGTCGCAAAAATGTTGTTTTCTTGTAATGCTATTCCTTTTGTAGATACCATTTTTTAAAAGGCAATTCAAGGTGAATCGCGAATATCTATTTTATGGAGAAGCGAATGAAACAACTGCTCATCTTTTGTTCCACTGTCGTGTTAAAATATAGATCTGGGAATTATCCTCGATTCATATATTGTCAGGCCAGTTCAATCCATATCAAGATATTAGTTCTTGTTTACAATGAATTTTTTCGGCTGATCAGTCTTCCCATAAGAATGATCATCTCTTTCCTTTCATTGGATGGAGAATATGGAAGGCAAGGAATGATCTTATTTTTTCTAGTACATGATGGCATTTTACTGATATCCTTCATCATGCCATTGTTGACTACCGAATGTGGCATGAAGAATTGAGTTCTTCTAGACTCTGTGACCAGCAACACACTCTGGAACAATCATGTGTGTTGTCTTTGTTCAATGATGTCTTGTTGAATTCACCTTCTCTTTGTTGTTGTACAGATTCTCTTAAGTTGATGCAAATAGCAGAGTTGGAATTGGCTTGACTCTCCACTCCTTTTATGGTCGCTTTATCCTTAAGGGATCGGCTTCCATAGAACCAACAAACTCAATACTTAAATATGAAGTTGTTTCCCTGTGTAAAACTCGATTTCATCTTAAGCAAAAGTTATGTTATGTGGAGATCCAAAGCAGTTGTTTGATTATGTGAAGTCCACTTGTCTGAAGGCAATGCATCAAGATCTATTTGGTTATGTGCAGGACATTAGGCATTTTTCTCTACGCTCTTATACGTTCCAGCTTATCAATCGTCAATCAAACATTTTAGCTAATGCACTTGCCAATGAAACAGGATTACGACAACCTTCTTTACTTGTTTCTTGGATTACTTATATTGTAAATCACTTTGTTTGCTTTGGTTAAATATATAAGCAGTTGACGAAAAAAACTAAACTCTATGATGGACGAAATAAAACAATGTACGAATACAATCACAAATCAACTAAGTGGCGGAGCCAGAAATATTTTTAACAGGGGGCATAAATTAATAATATAATAAATATTATAATAATATTTTTATATTAAAATAAACCATATTAAATGTATAAATATGTGTTTATATTTCATAAACTAATAAGTTTATATTTAAAACACAAAATATTTATATTGTTATATAATTTAACATATATCCTCAATTTTTTGTTACATATATATATAGTTTTTTGTTAACACCAATCCAAATAAACCAAGAGATCTATAAACTAAACAGACAAATATAATGGAAAATAAATAAATAAACTAATTTTACTTATAAAAATAACTAAGCAATTGAAATATATCAAAAAAGAAGTTAATGAACCAATTAGTAATGAAAAGATATTGAAAGAAAAAACACAATAAATATTGCCATGGATTTGTGTGTAACTGCTCGTGTAACTACCTAAAACGAGCATGAACAAATTAATAGTTGGATTTAATTGATTCAAAATTTGGAAAAAAAACTTAAATGGTAAGAATCCATACTCGAACCAACGTCAACTGGGGGCACATAGAAATTTCCAAGGGGGGCATTACCAACAAATCTAACAAGTATTTTGGATATTTAGTAACAATTATCATAAATATTTAAATCTACTGGGGGCAGTTGCCCCTTTCCAGCCAACATAGCTCCGCCACTGAATCAACTAAACCAAATAACTAGAACCGATGAAAAACAAGTCTTCAAAGCATGCAAAATCTACAAATATTAGAATGCAATACAAAGACACAAATCAATAGATAAAAATGGGGATCACACTTCTGTTTATATATATTTTTATAACTTCTCAGTTACTTTAAAGAGAGGGTTGAAGAAAAGCCACTCGTGTTGTTTGATTTTGGAAGAAATTGAGATTTGTATTCTTTAGTTCCTATAACTATGTGGAATCGAATAATTCTTTGAGTGCTTATTCTTTTGGAAAGGTTTGAGTGGAGATATATATCAAGAATTTATACACGTAATGTACCATTTATTTTTTCGGTCATTTGTCTAAAGAGAACTTCATTGTTAAATGTACTTGAGCTGGAATAGTTGAAAGATGATAACCTACCAAAAAATGATTTGTGGTATCGTGGGAGTGAAGATAAATCACGAGAAAAGATCGTGTGGTTATTGCAAGGACAATAAACTAGCGGACTAACAATCCGGCCGTCGGACAAAGGTGGACCTAAGAGCCGAGAGACCGGGCATAGGGCCGACGGACGAAGACAGGCGGGGCGTCATAAATGGTATCAGAGCCGAATCCAAAAACGTGTGTGGAGTCAGTGAGGGCTCACACCGTCAAGGATAACAATTCTAATGTGTAACGAGGGCGTTGCGCTCTGTGAGAGGGAGTGACTGTAACATTACGATTTGTGATATATGCGGAAAGACTTAAAAAGAATTGATTTAGTTACCTATGTGACCAAAATGTACTTATTTTTTCGGTCACTTGTCCAGAGAGAACGACATTGTTAAACATGCTTAAGCTAGAATAATTGAATGATGGATGACCTACTGGGAAGTAATTCGCGGTATCGTACGAATGAGGACAAAACATGTGAAAAAAATTGCGTGATAATTAGAGAAAAAAATAAATCTTTCAAACCTCACATCCGGCCGTCGGACAAAAATGGAACCACATGCCGAAAGAACGGTCGTGAAACCCACATATAAGAGCGGGTGGGGCATTATACATAACTCCCATATAATTCACTTTTATGCCAAATGAGTTCAAGTGATTCACAGCATAATCAATTAAACTTGTTTGATATCATTTTTTTTTTTTTTTGATGTAACCATACTTTCATTAAACTGATTAAGGTTCATGAACAATCGAAAATAGAGCCTGCTTTGCTAAAAGATCGGCTGAGCCGTTACAAGAGCGAGGTAAGAAGATAAATTGGATAGAATCAAAGGAGGAACAGAGGATAGAGATATCATGAACCAGCCCTTGAATTTCAACACCCGGACCTCCAGAGTTGAGGAGAGTGATGAGTGATTTACAATCGGAGTAGACACTCAACGATTTAAATCCCGAAGAGACTGCATCCATAAGAGCAGCCTTAACTGCAAGTGTCTCGGCCATTAAGGCAGAAGGGACAAAACTGCAGGTTGTGGAGTGTTCCTTTAAAGTATTTCCTTCCCTGTCCAGACTTCGAAAAACCCAGCCTAAACCGCTTAGTTGCTTTCCACCATGCCAAGCTGCATCAACTAAGAGATGGACTTGATTCAGGGGCGAGGGAGCAGAGAGATAGCGAGGCTTTTGGGCCGAAGGAGGAGGAGCAGGTCGACGGAGCAGCTGAGCTTCTTGGAAGGCGCGGGCTTCCTGTATAGCTTTGAGTACCAGCTCCTGCTCCGTGATGCTTTTGTTCTCGAACAGCAGGGAGTTCCTGTTTTTCCATAAGAACCAGCACACCCAAGGATGTAAGTGAGCTGACGATATACCTGTCGGAGGGAGTGGGAGCAGTCTTAAACTTGATTGGAGGAGGCTAGCTGGAGAGGGACTGTTGAGAGGAGGTTTGAAATTTGCTGGCAGCAGGTCCCATACTCGAGTCGCAAACGGACATGTAAGGAGCACATGAAGCTCCGATTCTGCCTCTCCACACCGCTTACAAGTAGCGCAAATATCAATGTTTCTGGCCAGCAAATTGGAACCTACAGGCAGAGCTTTATTCATCACTTTCCACAGGAAGTTCTTAAGTTTTGGCGGTGTTTTGAGATTCCATATTGCCCTTTTCCAAGGGAAATCAGCGGTGTTATTGGCCGGAAGAACATGTAGCTTCGCCAAGGCATAACCCGAACGAGTAGTGTAGATGCCATTGTTCCCCGGGAGCCACATCAATGAGTCTTTCATACCAAAGGTACTAGGTCTGATTTGACGAATACAATCCTCATACTGAGGTAGATGAAGTTTAATAGCAGGAACATTCCATTCCACCGAGCCGTTATTAAACATCAAGAGGTCAGAAACTCTTAACTCGGCGTTAGCTTCAGTGGGGGGACCAATTGGGGAAAGAGGCTGGGACGAGGAGAGCCACGGTTCAGACCATACGTTTATATCACGCCCATTACCCACACACCAGCCTAGCCCTTTCTTCAAAACCTCCCGACCCGATAGGATACCCCGCCAGCCATGAGAAATATTGGTGGGAGCCGCACATTCCATAAATGATGAGGAGTGGCAGTACTTGCCGAGAAGGGTCTGTCCTAGGAGAGAGTTCGGGGCTTTCAAAATCCGCCATGCAAGCTTGGCCAAGAGAGCATCATTGAATTGCTCTAGCTCACGAAAGCCTAACCCACCCGAGCTTTGTGGAAGAGTTAGCTTGTTCCATGATACCCAACACATCTTCTTTACCTCCGGCTTACTATCCCACCAAAATCTAGTAAGCACGGATTGGATTTGCTTGCAAAGAGAGGAAGGGAGTTTAAAACACGACATAGCATAAGATGGAAGGGCGGCTAGTACTGCTTTTAGAAGGACTTGTTTACCAGCCCCGGACAGGAACATGGAGGTCCAGCTGCTTGCTCTTTGTCGGATCCGGTCCACAATTCCTGCAAAGATGTCTCTCTTTCGTCTATTAAAGTGTTCCGGGAGGCCTAGATACTTTCCAATACCACCTTCCGAGCTGATTTGCAGATGGGACTTAACTCTTCTACGCGCCTCAATCGGGGTCTTTGAGGAGAAAGTAATTGCCGATTTCAAGAGGTTTATACTCTGTCCCGAAGCTTGCTCATAGCGATGAAGGATCTCCACAAGTGCGGCACAACTTGCTTGGTCCGTTTTACAGAAAAACATAGTGTCATCAGCGAACAAAAGATGGTTAATAGCCGGTGATCCTCGGGCTACTTTTAAACCCCTTAGAGAGCCTTTCTCTTGCGCTTGTCGACAAAGACCGGAGAGGACCTCGGTGCATAGGATAAAGAGGTACGGAGATAGAGGGTCTCCTTGTCTTAAGCCTCTAGTCGGAATAACTGAACCTTGGGGACCTCCATTGATCAAGAAAGAGTAAGAGACCGAGCTCACGCATTCCATAATCCAATCAATCCATACCTCACAAAAGCCAAGACGCTTCAGCACCGCTTGGAGAAAATCCCACTCAATACGGTCATATGCTTTACTCATATCCGTTTTAACGGCCATCGAGCATCTCTTTTTGGCTCCCGAAATGCGTAAGTAGTGAAGAACCTCATGGGTAATAAGCACATTATCCGCAATGGCTCTCCCCGGAACAAAGGCGGACTGGTGAGGGGAGATAATAGATGGTAGGAGCGGTTGTAAACGCCTTGTGAGGAGTTTCGCAATGATCTTGTAGTGGGTAGAGCATAGAGCAATCGGTCTATAATCAGAAACTCTCTTTGGACCTTTTATTTTCGGGATCAAACGGATGTGAGTCTCGTTCTGTCTTCTCTGAAGGGAGCTGGACTCAAAGAACTGTTGTATATCCTTGCACACTTCCGGTCCTATAATGTCCCAAAAAGCGTGATAGAAACCGGCTGGAAACCCATCAGCTCCGGGTGCCTTATCCGGGTGAATTGAGAAGACCGCTTCTCTAATTTCAGAGGCACTTGGAGGCCGAGATAAGGCGGAGTTCATATCAGGGTAATGCACGGTACTAAGACCTCATCAACCACCTGAAGCGCGCCTGAGGACTGGGAGGAGAAGATAGCTTGATACGATCTAGCAATGGTATGAGCAATCTGCTCCTCATCAAAAATAGCAACTCCCTCCTCATTCTCCAGTACTGAAAATTTATTTAAAGCTCTCCTACCTCTGGTGATAGCATGAAAGAACTTGGAGTTACGATCACCGCATTGAAGCCAAAGAATCCGGCTCCTCTGCCTCCAATACATCTCCTCCTCCTTATAAGCCTCTTCAAGGACTTTAGTAGATTCCGCAATGATCTCCTGGTTTGGGGCAGGACTAGAGAGAGCTCTCTCAAGATTTAACTGAGCCGCTTGGATTCTCTCAACATTACGCTGGTTCTGGGCCTTAGTCCAGGAAATGATCTCTTGCCGCACATGGTCAAGCTTGGCAATTATGGAGGATGAAGACGCATTCCAAGTACTGTCCACCAGCTTGCGGACATCAGAGTTATCCGCCAAGCTTCTGTTGAATCTGAAGTTTCCCTTTCGGTGTTTCTTTGCTTGATCAAAGTAGGTGATAAGAGGGCGATGATCCGACCCTTCAAACCTTAGATATTCACAACTACCAGCCGGGAACTTCTCTGACCAACGGACATTTGCCATAGCTCGATCAAGCCTAGACTGTATAAAGTGGTTGTATCTCACCCCTCTCCAAGAGAGGGCATTTCCAGAATGTTGTAGATCCCATAAACCACATTGGGACACAAAACTTGTTTGATATCATAAGATTGCAATAGAAGCGGTTTTATAGTTGCTAGTCACACATATATATCTGGTGTTGGCTAGTCATATGTATTGTGTTTAATCTGCGTAGTTACAGGCTAACCATTAATTCATGCGAGACAAATTAGGCATAAAAAAATTGAAACACAAACTTCGTGTTCATTGTTATGACTAGCGGTGACATTACCAAATGCCAAAGAATCGATGATCTTATTTCTATTCCAAACCAATAAGACACTAAAAGACTCTCTGTGAACCAATACTGTTTTCATGTAATGTTTGTAACACTCGAGACCTTTACGCTTCTTGTGATGCCGTCAACGATTCGTCCATATAAAGTATAGATGGTATGTTTGAGCTTCTTCATTCCTTGAAAGAGTTCCATCAATTCTGAAACCAATAAAATAGTTCCAAATTTACACACAAAGTTTGAGTATAAATGATTAGTTTTAGATAGTGGTTTCTTTACCCAGAATAAGACGTAAGCGAATGTAGCTCACTAACATCACTGATCTGGAGATCACAGACTTCTCAACAAAATCTAGTTAAAAAACAAAACCAAAACCTAAGTTTTAGCTTCATCCTTGAATAGATAAGAAGCAATTCTCGATTCCACTTACCTGGTTCAGAAGTTGGCTTGAAGCCAAGCCCATATACTGCATATTTAGCATAAGCGAGTAGTCTCACACGTTGTGGAGCACCTAACTTCAAAGTGATTGATCTTATGAGTCCACTGTGATAGAGCAAAACCAAATAATTAGCGAAAGCTATGGATACACAAATTAATTGATAATAAAACCGATGGTTGAGGATTGTGTACTCTGTTCGCAGTATGGTGAGAAAGTCAGGTGGAAGAGACCCCATGAAAGTGGTTACGTCTTCCAATCTCAGAAGCTTCAGCTCCTGCTTCAGTTTTTGCCTCTCTTGGATAGACATTCCTTTTCCCAGTCCTGATTTGCTATCACCAAGAATATGCAGAAACAAGGATAAGACCTTTTGCACTGTCTCTGTATATGTGACAGTTTCAATTTTATTGCAAAGCAATGCTGGGAGAGAGAGTAGATACCTTTCACTTGTTCTACCGGTGAAAATGACTGGGAAGAATTTGGCATATTGTCCAACCCCAAACCGTTTCCCTAATTCCTGTATTTTGGTCGAGTCTAGAAGAATCAAAGCCTCCCACAGCCGACAAAAGTCCCGCCTAAATCTCTCATCCAATGTTTTACAGTTCCCGTGATCTAGCAGAACTTTTCATACAACCATGATTTTGAAGTAGATTAAAGGTTTTATGATTAGAATCTGGAAAGGTCAGAATAGAATTAAGAGCACAAAAGTACCTAGAGAAAAGCCATTCTGGCCTCCAGGAGAAACTAATATATTTCCAGGATGGGGATCGCCATGTATGAATCCGTGAACAAATATCATTTCAGCAAACACTTCAACCAACACGTTAGCAACCTGTGATAATACTGGAAATGCTTCAATGCTTCAGGAACGAAATCACAAGCGTAAATTTGACGGGTCCAATACTCGTCACAGGCCAAAGTTGTATCCGAATAGGCTTTCTTAATTCAGACATTCTCAATAAAAAAAATTAAAAAAAAAAAAGCTGTTACCAACCTTTTCTGGACTCAAATTAGTGCTTTTGAGGGCTTCCACATCGTCAACCTGAAACCTAAGGAAACTCGAGTTAGTTAAACATCCAAGATGTACAGAGTATACACGGAAGCTGCATGACGATAGTAAATTATCTATATGAAATACAATGTTAATTTAGATGAGGGCAAAAGAAACTCAAGAGGTCCCTGGTAGTAGAAAATCAAAATTTATAGCATTTTGACTCAACGACAGTCGCAGATAATGTATATCAGATACTGTTTTTTTTTTTTTTTTTTTTTTTACGAAAACAAAAACGATCCATTTTGTAAGCGGTATAATCTAAAACTTTCTTTTTCCAACAAATAGTAATTCTTTTAGAAAATTTAAGAATTTTCCATTTTCTTCCGTTTAGCTAATCTTTCAATACCATCTCATTTCTAGCTTTTTTTAAAACAGTTTAATTAGTTGAGATGGATATGGTCTTATAGTCAGTCTCCACGTATTTCTTAATGAATACCGACTAATTCAGATCTAGTATAAATCTGTGTATAAAATGCCAACTCTGTATATAAGCCGTATAAATCATTAACTGTGTTGAACGTCATTACCTTGAAACCCTTGCAGAATTGCATTGTCAGGACTTGAGTGGTTGTGAACTCCTGAATATTAATATGGATTATAAGACTACGAAAACAAATTTCCACATGTACTAAGAAATATCAGAAAAAAAAAAGAGATTTAAATTCCTTAGTCATACCCAAAACACTGTAGGAACAGTAATCATTTTGTTATGTTTGAAGTTTTTGGCAATTCTCTCTGAATTTTTTGCTTCCTGTATAAAATCTGTAGACAAAAATGTTACCGCAGAAATGAATCATCAGATTCACTACAGAAAACACAAAACAGATTAAAAAAATTGCCTGAGAAATCATGACGTGATTGGACTATATACACGTCTACACTGTAAACAGTGTGTACAGTGTACATATAGGGTTCATTGATGTTGAAACTTTAAGCTTCAGGTTAACCATGTGCAGTGCTTGGCTCAAAAGTTTTAGGTTACTGACCAAGTTCCTGGGAAATTGACTTTACGAATTCATGAACCAGCCAGTCAAATCTGTATTCTGGAAAAATCTGCGAAGTGAAAGAAAAGGACTCTAAGAAACTATAAGCGGCTGCATATGATATATGATCAGAGATGTAAACACAATTCATGTAATTGCATCATTGATCTCAGTTAATACCTTTCACAACAACACAAGATAAGGTCGCAATCACAGCAAAACTAATGAAGTTAGAAGGCAGTAATCGAATGAAGTCCTCCTCATAATCTGTCTATGCACAACATTTTCCAGCATTAACTCTACTAGGAACTTCCCACATTTTTAACTACGCAGCATAAACTACTGCAGTCATACATGAAAGTCATCAAACTACAAATTTAAAGCCTCAGAAACAATCGTCAAAAATCCCATTGCCATCAAAGTCCAGTTAGTTATATGGCGTCACATGTCTCTTTCCTTCCTTTCATTACTTTTAACTTGTAATAAAACACAGGCATAAATATAAGGCAACAAGGAAATACATGCACCTTTACAACTGATTTTGAAAGGAATGACATGATCATTGTATCCAACTTCATGTTCTGCTTCAATCCAGGGTATTGCACCTATTACAACGGCAACAAAGAACAACCAAAATTAAGAATATGTTGAAGTAACTCTATCAAGAGGACCTTGGTATGCCCGATTAACATCCTAAGAGGCATCATAATAAATGATGAAAGGTAAATAAGATAATGAGGAAAAGAAGGAGAAATGATTCAAAGACCAATATTTCAAGTATCTCAAGTGTTGTCAGAAAGAACATAAGCAAATTAAAGCAGTCATCATTGTGAGGAATTAACCTTCACTGCTACTTCCTGATGATCCTTTAATACAGCAAGATGTACTTGAGCAATAGAAGCTGCCGCAATTGGTTCTTCATCAAAAGATAAAAATCTGACAATTTAACTGAGGGATGTTAAAATGTGCCTAGTACTCAGTATAAATCAGCATAAACATAGATGGTTTGGGAAGAACTCTAAGAGACTTACATCTCTGAGAGATTTCGACCGAACTTGCTTGTCAGAACGTGTTTTATATCTTGGAAATTACAAGGAACTGCCTTGAATGATTTTTTACAACATAAACAAAACAGAATTAGAAGAAACAATTAGAATCCTTTATTCACACTGACAAAAATTCATAAATCTCTAGTGAAACAATACAATTACATAATTATTGAAAGAGGGAAAGCGATTAAGCAAAGCACATAGAAAATTAATTATAATTAGTATTCACACCTGGTCCTGCAACGAGGAAAGGGCCAAAGAATACTCTTTCGGAACCAGCTTCAAGGTGGCCACGAACTGACCAGCTTTCACATAGAAACCTTTATTACTTTCACACAGTTTAAGAATTCGTTTGGCAGACCGTGAATGAACCTACAAATAGACCGAAAATTACCATATAGCGTTTGTAGTATACAAATAATGAAGTACAAAATGCTCAAATCACAACAAGCAATCATCTCATCAAAGCAAATATCCTCAATTACCCAATAACCAATAAGAAGTTCAATACAATAGAGACAATAAGCAACATGTTATCTTTTGAGCCAAAGTATTGGTGTCAAAGTGTTTAGAAACTTGGCATGAAGTATGCTGTATGCGAATCAGTATTGTTTTCTAAGATAAATTACTTCTTGCAAATCAGGAAACGTAATAAAACTGCAAACCTCTGTTAATCTCTGAAGATACTCATCGGAATCCGCCGTCAATCTACGCAAACTATACTTGTAATCAGCGACAGTGAAAGTGATCTGCAAGTAGAGAGATCAAGAGAATGAAAGGAACTGGGAATGAGACCGGTTTAAAACAATACAGATAAGAAGAAAAAATACGAACGGCGTAGATAGCGCGAGAAGAACGGACGACGCCTTCTACCGCCGTAGCGATTTTGTTGGGATAATGAACGGAAGTAGAGTCCCGGAAAACAGAAACGGCGGTAAGAGTTAGGCCGGTGACTGTAAAAACAAAGATCCGCGACTTGGATCTCGCGGGAAATTTGAACTTGCGGAGGATCTCCATTTTTGTGGGATTTGGGGACTCGGGAGAAACGGAGAAGAAGACGACGCTATCTGTCAAAAATTCCGGAGCCTTCAGACTTCTTTCAAATCGACAAATGTAATGGGCATAGATAAGGCTAAGCCCATTGGGGAAGCAAAAATGGGCCTAGGACTGTGTTTTCTTTTGAGAGTGCGCTTTGAAACTAATTACTTTTGTCTATCAAGTGTTTGTTATATTGTTTCAGTCATGCAAACCTTTTTAGCAAATTGAAATCTGTTTACATGATTATGCTGAAGAGGTATTTGATGTGTCAGTCACGGCGTAGTACAAGTGGTAGTACAAGACGTGACTCAGGACGTGAATATGTTTGATTGATGAGATATGAACGAATCTTTATGATGTGATTCGGTTTATTGGTTGTGTGCTGAGCTGGATGAAGATCTTGGAGTGAAGATTGCAGCTTGGAGTTGTTTACTTATTCTTTGAATAAGTTTCAAGAAAAAAGGAAAAGTTACAAAAAGGTGAAATAGGAAATATCAAAACAAAAAGGATATTTGCTATATCTTTATTTAGGTAAACTTGAGGAGCAAGTTTAGCCTATATAAAGAGGAGAGGCGTGGCCTTATGAAGATGCAAGAGCTGAGAGAATAAAAACTCAAGAGGGCTTTTGTATCTTTGGGAAAAGTCTAGGTTCTAGGGGGAGCTTAGCTCAGGTGTTTGATCCTGAAGAATTCTTGTATTGGGTAGAGCGATAGATCAATAGGGTTTGTTCTATTCGTCTGTAATTGGTGGGATTACTTTCTATTCAAGTGAATTCGAAAGCTGGACGAGGTCCCGGGGAGTAGGAAAAACCGAACCCCGTTAACAAACTTTGTGTGTCTTACTTTCTGCTTTATATACTGCCTCACCTGCACTTTCAATTGGTATCAGAGCGGGTGCTTGATAGAGATTCAGTCTTGTTTCGAGCAGATCTAAGGTGAGGATCAGAAGGTAGCTCAGGAAGTAGCACAGAGTTCGGTTCGATGGAGTCTCATAAGGAAGGAACGTCTATGACCAGACCACCACGGCTTGACTCTTCAAATTATGGATATTGGAAGGTACGGATGCAAGCTTTCATTAGTGGTCTTGATGAGGATTGTTGGAATTCGATTGAGACTGGTTGGAATCCCCCGATGATGGTTAATGATAAAGGAGTTGAAGTTCTTAAGCCTAGAGATCAATGGAATGCTGAAGAGAAGAAGGCATCAAGTTGCAATTCTAAGACCAAGACTGCAATTTATAATGCAATTGATGCAAGTTACTTTAAGTTGATTTCTCAATGTGTGTCAGCTCAAAAGGCATGGAAAACATTGGAGAACATGTTTGAAGGTACCACAAGTGTCAAGAGGACTAAGCTGGATATGTTAGCATCTAAATTTGAGAATCTAAGGATGGATGAAGGAGAAACCGTGGCTCAATTTAGTGCTAAGTTGTGTGACATATCTAATGAGTCATTCGCTCTTGGAAAGACTTACAAGGACAAGAAGCTTGTGAAGAAGCTGAAGAGATCTCTTCCATCAAAGTTTGAGTCAAAGATCTCTGCTGTTGAAGAAGCTCATAATCTGGATGAGATGGCGTTTGATGAGTTTGTTGGGATCCTTCAAGCTTTTGAGTTGAATAAAGCGTATGAAGATATAGCTCACAAGAAGGATGTTGATGTTGGAGTTGCTCTACAAGTTTCATCTTCTGAAGATTCTATGGCAATGCTGTCAAGACAATTTTCTAAGTATCTGAAGATGAAGGAAGATAAGAAAAATCAAAGAAAGAAGTTGGACAGCTCATCATCGAAGATACAATGCTATGAATGCCATGGATTTGGTCACCTTAGCCGTGATTGTGCAAATTTACAGCATAATAAGAAGAAGAGGAACGTCAAGGATGATTCTGGAAGTGATTCAGATGATGGTGAAGAAATAAAGAACTTTGTGGCATTCACAACCTTTGAGTCTAGTTGTGCTACGAAGTCTGCAACAGGATCTGCATCAGCGTCTGCGACAGAACCTGCATCAGCGTCTGCAACAGGGTGTGCAATTGATAGTGACAATGATGAAAGTGATGACGATCCTGTAAGTGATGATGATGATTTTGCTGAGAATTACAAAGCCTTGTATGAGCATTGGTGTAAGATGGTTGAGGAGAATGCATCATTGACCAAGGAGAAAGTTAAGCTAGAAGCTGAAGTTGCTGAAGTACGAAAGTATGCAACAGAGAAAGAAGAAGAAGCACAGCAAGCCAGAGCTCAACTTGAAGAGACTCAAAAAGGTGTGAGGATGCTGAATAATGGCACAAAGAAGTTGGATCATCTTCTCACCATTGGCAAAAGTGATCGATGTGGTCTTGGATTCAATGGAGAATCTTCAAAAGCTGATAGTGCTTTTGTGTCTGGTGGAAAGATGGATGTTGCATCAACAGCTGCTACAAAGACTGCAACTGTTATGAAGTCTGCAACTGGTACGTCGACTGATACGTCAACTGGTACGAGAGCTGGTACAAGAACTGCTACAGCGACTGCAACAAGAAAAATCCCGGAAGTGAAGAGTGCACCTAAACAAATTTGGCGTCCTGTCTGTCATCATTGTGGAGTTGTTGGGCATATTAGGCCAAGATGCTTCAAGTTATTGAAGGAGAAGAAACGAATGGAGCAAGCTCATGGAGTGAGATTTCATGGTCCGATATGTTATCATTGTGAAGGTAGAGGACATGTTCAAAGAGATACTCATGGAGGCACAAGGGTCAGGAAGATTTGGAGGAAGAAAGTTAATCCCTTCGGATATGGTGCAGTAGGATTTCATCCTCAATATGGAGGAGGACGGTTCATGTGTTAGTTTTTGACCATGATGTGACTCAAGTAAGGGGAGATTGGTGTTGCTAGTTTTTTATGATGTTGGATGTTGCTAGTGACGAAGCCTTTGATGCTAGGGTTGTTGAGATCACATACATAGTCAAAAAGGGGGAGATTGAAGAGGTATTTGATGTGTCAGTCACGGCGTAGTACAAGTGGTAGTACAAGACGTGACTCAGGACGTGAATATGTTTGATTGATGAGATATGAACGAATCTTTATGATGTGATTCGGTTTATTGGTTGTGTGCTGAGCTGGATGAAGATCTTGGAGTGAAGATTGCAGCTTGGAGTTGTTTACTTATTCTTTGAATAAGTTTCAAGAAAAAAGGAAAAGTTACAAAAAGGTGAAATAGGAAATATCAAAACAAAAAGGATATTTGCTATATCTTTATTTAGGTAAACTTGAGGAGCAAGTTTAGCCTATATAAAGAGGAGAGGCGTGGCCTTATGAAGATGCAAGAGCTGAGAGAATAAAAACTCAAGAGGGCTTTTGTATCTTTGGGAAAAGTCTAGGTTCTAGGGGGAGCTTAGCTCAGGTGTTTGATCCTGAAGAATTCTTGTATTGGGTAGAGCGATAGATCAATAGGGTTTGTTCTATTCGTCTGTAATTGGTGGGATTACTTTCTATTCAAGTGAATTCGAAAGCTGGACGAGGTCCCGGGGAGTAGGAAAAACCGAACCCCGTTAACAAACTTTGTGTGTCTTACTTTCTGCTTTATATACTGCCTCACCTGCACTTTCATATGCGTCTCCAAGACTCCAACAACGAATAACGAACATATATTGATTCAACTTGAAATAAAGAAAGAGTGACAATCATATACATAATTTAAGACAAGAAATCAAGGTTATAAACTTTTATGATTTGCATCACTTGATGTCTCCTTAAATCCATGGACTTAAATACTTGTTTGTATGTTTCAAATGACTC
Source organism: Orychophragmus violaceus (assembly GCA_030180135.1). Classification (NCBI taxonomy): domain Eukaryota; kingdom Viridiplantae; phylum Streptophyta; class Magnoliopsida; order Brassicales; family Brassicaceae; genus Orychophragmus; species Orychophragmus violaceus. Next base: position 43,086,897 of record CM058231.1, on the reverse strand, counting down.
ATGAATAGTGAAATACATCGCCATGAGTCACTTTCTGATTGCCCTAGCAAAATCCTGAATGACGTTGAATATAATCCCTAATTTACCAATAGAAGTAGGCGTGGTGGCTTTTTGGCTCTTGCTATATAACAAAGGAAGAATATGTTGATTTGAAAGGCAATAGGGTTATAACACCCCTCTGATCTTCTCGCAAGACAGTGTGCCACAAACCATAACTTATACTCAAGTAACTCCAATAAGTTATATCCAAAATAAACCAATAAATATGATAACCGACATAAACCGAAATAAAAATCTTTAAAATAGTGTTTACAACAAAATTCGAAATGGTAAAACAATTTCAAAACATCCAATCCATCAAGTCGTTCACCTACTTCACGCTCATCTGAAAGGTAAGAAAAAGGGGTGCATTACAAGAAAACATTAAATTTGTCACTCCATTTTGCCATTCCCCAAATAGTGGCAAATTATTGTAACCAATTAGTGACTTTTCTGCCACTTAATTAGCCACTACATTTACTGAGTCATTCTTTTGACACTCCTTTTTTTAACGCTGATTGTATTTCAACGGCAAAAAGCCAAGTAGTAAAGAGTTGCTTAACAGATAAGTAAAAGGACAACAAGAAACAAAGGCCAGAAGGCATTTAAATTGAGAGGCGAGATCCACAAAGACAGAGGAGAACACGGATCCAGCAATCCAGTTTGTTCACTCCGAGATGGAAGTATCAGATCCTCCTAATTAGGAAGCAGTAGCATCAGCTTCGATCATTTGTGTAAGCCACCGAGGGCCTTTCCTAGCGACGTACGATTGAAGCTTTGGTAATTGAATGACACTCTGGGCAATGAGCAGTGCAGGTTTGTTACCCGACACCGACGTATGCTCAAGAGACCAGTAGGACATGAGAGTAAGAGAGTCATTGATTTTACCGATCAGTTCCTGGAGGGATGGATAACGACATGGATTGAGCATAACTTCTCTTGCGTGTCCAAGTGAGGATTCAAAGATGATCCGGTCCAGTTTTAAGCTTGTCACCGATTCCACAACCCAATGTAGGCTAAGTAGCTCTGCCTCCATGATCGAGTTTACAGCAGCAAATGATCTTCGGCCATGGAATATTGGTTCTCCAGTGTGATTCAGCAATAACCAAGAGGCTCCTGCATTTCCATCACCAGCTGACCAAGCAGAACCTACATTGCATTTAAGAACATTGATGATCGGTTTTCTCCAAGAAGATTGGTTTGAGAGGATCCCATCATCCGTGGCTGAGCTTAAGGTAAGATGGTTATTGACTCTAAGCCAGATCTCAGCGTCTTCCATTGCTTTACTCGATACTGATACATGTTCATACCTGGTTTTTTCAAACATAAACATATTCCTTGATTTCCAAAGTTGCCAGAGAATCCATGGAAACACCCATCTTAGCTGTTGTGGAACCTCTGTTTTGCTGCTTTGATTAATCAAGAAGAGTAGGTTCAGAAATACCGAGTTAGGAGAGAAACCCTGAGGAGGCAGATTCACCCCAGATTGTTGGGATTATGTCCTGAAATCACATTGTACTTACTCTAAAGATAGTTGTATTGTCGAGATCGGACAATTCATGTGATACTGGGTAGTCATAATGTTTTTCTAGAAACCGCTTATGACAAATGAATTGTAACTCATTTCTAGTATCGTGTGAACCTAAAGGGTCACCCACCTAAGCAAGTTGGATACGCTTCTGTAGGGATTGATCATTGGCATATGGTCCAATCAATGTGTATTGGATACACATTGAATTCGTGTTTTAAGAGGTGTGTCGATCGATGCCATTGGTGCGTCGATCGATACAAGAGGTGTGTCGATCGTTGCTATTGGGTGCAACGATCGACACAAGGTCGATACCGTAACTGATGTTACGGTTTGTACACCATGGGCCTATTTATAGGGGCCAGGTTACACGACCTAAAATGAGAGCCGTCGCAGACAGTTTTCTTTGACAGAAAAACAGACCCTCTTCCTCGAGAAACACGTAGAGAATCCCAGGAGATCCGATCACCGGTACTAGCATCCCGGCGGATTCCATCTTATGTGCGTGTGGACTACGATAGAGGCGCAGCGATTGAGGCGCTCTAGATCTCGTTTACCTGCTCCAATTTCCGCTGCCAATCTACAGGTAATCACGAGGTCAGTTCTTAGATTCAATCACCTAGACTCAGGATCCTAGGGAATCCAACAGTGGTATCAGAGCCATAGGGTTTAATCGATTGAATCAGTAGCCTAGAATTCGATTAAAATGGTATTTGATTGAATTGATGCTAGCTAGGATTCGTTTTGATAATAAGAATCTCGGATTTGTTAATATCGAAAACGAATTGTGTCGATCGACACACCGCGAAAACGATGAAAATATTTTAGGGTTTTCGCACAGCATCGATCGATACACTGGGTGTGTCAATCGATGCAGCGCGAAAATACAAAAGGATATTGTGTTTTCGCATAGCGTCGATCGACACAAGTTTGTGTCGATCGATGCATCGCGAATTCGCCTATTAAAGGATTGGGTTTCGATTTAGAAATCGCACTGTGTCGATCGACACACTGGGTGCATCGATCGACACAGGCTGTGCGAAAGGATAGATCGGTTCAATTGGATTGAACTGGTTATCTCGCATGGTTATGTCGGTTTAATTCGATTAAAATTCCCTAATACCCTGCTGTATCGATCGACACAGGTTTAGTGTCGGTCGACACAGGCCTTGCGATTGGTTGATCGGTTCAATCGGATTGAATTGGTTATCATACTTGGTTAAGGTATATCAGATCGGTTTAAATTGGATGAATTGATTCAATTGGATTGAATTGGTTATCTCAATTGGAATAAACCGATTTGATTGGTTAAGATCAGTTTGATTGGATAAGTCGGTTCAATTAGATTGGACCGGTTATCGCAATTGGTCTAAGACCGGTTATAGGGTTGGTAAAGGTTGCATATCAAATGTCGACCAAGTGTGTCAGTCGATGCGCATGGTGACGATGCGAACCGTAATCGTTTGGTTTTGAACCAGATGATTGAAAAACCGAACCAAATGACCTAACCCACTTAAATTAGAGCAAGTAAAACTTAATTGAAATTGAAAGTAAAACATGTTCTAAATCTATCTGGTACACATTGGATGTGTATCAGATCAAAAGTTTAGTTTTCAATATGGTCAACTGTCAAGACTTATTTGGTTGTAGTGATAGTCTTGCCAAGAGCTTGGTGCCCACAATTACGTGAGTAAGGCAGGAAGTAGTGTTGATGGTCTTGCAGTGCTTGACATCAACAATTACATGACCTAAGAGATTGAATTACTAACTTTTGAGTTCCGTTTCCTCAACTAAATATCAAGTGATCTTGATGTCTTGTCCGATCTTGTCTACTGCCAAGACTCGTTTCGTTGTTGGATAGTCTTGGAGTCCTTGGTATCCACAATTACATGAGTAAGGCAGGTGATCATTGATAGACTTGCAGTGCGACTGTCAATGATCACAAGACTGAAGAGATTGGTTCACTTGACTGGGCTATCAGAAGTTCTGGGCCCAGAGATATCAGAGTGGATGAGACATGGATTGTCTTATCTGCGACCAAGAATTGTATTGGGTACAATTAGCAATGATTTGCTTACCTAGATAACTAAACTTTGGGAGATGACGAGTCGTCCACTCAGATTTTAGTGATGTATGGGTCTTGGATCATTATATTCATAGAGGAAACATTGTTTGAATATAATGCGAGTTTTCTTATTAGATAAGATTTCTCATTCCCTGAACTTCATAACTAAAATTTTCTTTTATTAAATTTTCAGCCTATGTCTAAAACTACTTTCTCGTTACGATCCGTCCTTGAGAAGGACAAGTTAAATGGATCAAATTTCCTGGATTGGTATCGCAATTTGAGATTAATCCTCAAGCAGGAGAGTAAGGACTATGTCCTTGAGAAAGCTCTTCCAGAAAGGCTTGGGACCAATCGCTCGAATGCAGTATATGATGCTTGGAATAAGCATTATATTGATGTGGTAGATGTGTGTGGTCTGATGTTGGATACCATGGAATCGGACTTAAAGAGTCAATACGAGAACATGGAGTCGCTAATAGAGATGATCACCAGCCTGAAACTGAAGTTTCAGGATCTGGCACGAGTTGAGAGATTCCAAATGGTGAAGTCTCTCACTGGGTGCAAGCTACCAGAGGATGCTCCAGTGAGTCCTCATGTCATTAAAATGATGGGTTACATTGATAACCTAGGGAAACTGGAATGTCCTGTCAGCTTAGAGTTGGCCACTGACATCATTCTGCAGTCACTGCCGTCTAGTTATGATAAGTTTATCAAAAGCTATATCAAGAATAACTTGACGAAGACATTGACTGAGCTGCATGGTATGATCAAAAAAGCAGAGCAAGACATCATAAAGGGTAAAAGATTTGAGAAATCTTGTGTTGACAAGGGTAGAGTCAGGGCCGTCCAGATTTGGAATCAAGATAAGCCTGTGTCATCTTATAAGCCCAAGTCCGACCCATCTGGTGTTAGAAAGTGCTTCTACTGTGATGAGTCAGGGCATTGGAAGAGAGATTGCATTAAATTCTTAGAAGATTCACAAGAGATGAAGGAGATGTATGGTACTTCTTCTTCAGGTATTGTGTTATTACTTCAAGTTCTACGTATGTATTGGATACTGGTTGTGGTACTGATATTTTGGAAATATGCAGGACCTAAGCAATAGTAGAACGTTGAGGAAAGGACAAGTGGAACTGCGTGTCTGGTATGGAGCAATGGTTGCTACATAAGCCGTAGAGATTCTCCACTTGTAGGAGCCTTTCAAGCCTGGTTTTTGAATTAAGTAATTGCTACTATGTACCTGCTTTATGCAGAGATGTCTTTCAATTTCTTGTAAGAATTTGGATGTTTTTCATTCTGATAAAAGACAAGTTTTGCTATTTTGATCTTAATGAAATATTATATGGTAGCACCCCTTTTGATAAATGGGTTTTATGTCTTAAACCAATATACTCTTGAACATAACATAAATACCAAACGGTTTAAGTCTGATGAATTGAAATCTTCAGTACTTCATTACCTTATTGATGGCTTCAGTAAGTATGGATGTGGTCATTTGATGAGACACGAGTATGAATCCTTTGAGGAGTTCCAAAATGAAGTATAGAACCGATTTGACAGAAGTATTGAGATCCTCGATTAGATCGCAGAGGAAAATACTTGAGTCAAGAATTGGGTGATCATCTAAGTGAGTGTGAAGTCATATCACAGCTCTTTTCTCCTGGAAAGCCTAATTGGTGTTTCTGAGAGAACGAATCGGACCTTATTAGATATGCTCCGATTGATGATGAGTCACAGGAATCTTCCATCATCCTTTTAAAATACGCTCTAAAATTAATATCTTTACGCCAAATAGTTTTCTATCAGAATCAGTTGAAAGACACCACATTGGATGTGGACTGGGTGATTTCCAAGTATGTTTTTCTGATTAATTGGGATTGCAAGGTTTGTGTAAGACAGTTGTCAACAAACAAACTTGAACCCAAATCTGATAAGGGCTTCTTCGCCGGTTGTCCTAAGGAAACCGAGGCTTAGTACTTTTGCAACCAATCCGAGAACAAAGTTTTGTTGTTCGGAACTCTGTTTTTCAAGAAAACAGTGGGAGTAAAAGTACAGCTCGAAGAAATTCGAGAAACACAGGAGGCTGTTAAACCTGTTGAGGAAGAGCAGCGGTTGGATCTACAGAGTGCTGTAGGATCTGAACCTGTGGAGCCTGAAGTTCGCTGATCCTGATGGATCCGTCACTAAACCGAGGGTGATTCCTCATGACCGATTGCCGTGATCTGATGATCATTGAAAAGTGACGAGCATGCGAAATTCAAAGAAGCGATGGTGAGCCCCAACTCCGAAAATTTGCTAGGTATGCATGTTAGCTTCACCGATCTATTTATAGATTGAAGCAAACATCTTGGAGTTGGAATCTATGTTCTGTTAAAACGGTCAAAGGCTTTGACTCGATCAGGAACGAATAGAAACCGTGCGTTTACAAGTAAAACAAGTGGGAGCGTAGTTGCAATTCTCAAAACTGTATGTTTATAACACACTTAATCTCATAAACGACGTTCCGACGCTGAAGTCTAGTCAAGGTTTGGGTCGGAAGTCAAATTCAATAATAGACGTGGGAGAAGCCGCGAAAGTTTTTGGAATATGGATCCATTGAGATGGATCAGAAGAGCTAATTGGATCGTGTCAGAATCCTTATGATTATAAGGTACTGGACAGTTCAAATATGCATGACTCCAAGAACAGCTTCATACCAAAGGTCTTATGGCAATAATCTTAGCAAGATGAAGTGTCTTGGACACTGGCTGAGCTAGTATCTATGAGTGTGATTCCTTATGTTTCAGCAATAGAATCCATAATAAATGCCATATCTAGCGCTCGTATAGATGCAGTTTACGCTTATAGCATGACGAGAAGATACCAATATGTTCCGGTAAGAGTCACAGGACAGTTGTAAGGAATATCCCCAAGTGTTTGAGAAACACTAATGATAGGTTCTTGTACAACTGAGGAAATGACGAATCTGTTAAGAGTAGTTAGACAGACAAAGATGATTCACGGTTCCCACCTGTTTATGTCTCTTTGTCTGTGTAGCGGGGCTATCTGTTGGAAAGGTCTCCAAGCAGTGGACCGCAGAATAATGCTTATTAAAGAACAGCAGTGTGGTTTGTTGGAACGGCTCTAAGCAAGAACACCGCAGCATCTCTCACAACCTAAGCATGAGTTTCATGTTGTTGCTGTAGGTACTAGATATCTGAAGACGTGGTCTAGATTCTAGTGGGAGTTATGTTAGTTATGATGTTCAGATAGACATGATGTAGTCATGATTATGAAAAACTGACATCAGCATTATTTGATCATTGGATGATTAAATAATGGTCCCAAGTATTTTATGTTCATGTTATAGGACATCAAGTTGAGGACTTGATCATGAAACCCTATAAGTAAAAAGATGACATAAATTATGATTGTCCCTAGTCGAGATTGTCAAAGTGGGACACTGATAATCGCGAGAGACTAGCTTGTGAGGTGACTGTTGACTAAGTTTCATGGAGTCAATGATATGAGTATCACAGTCAGTCACATAGATATATGTTGGTGAACATATGATCGGACATGATCCACTAATGAGAGCTCTATAGGATAGTTATATATGTGTCATGAGAGTTTCTCATTACGACTATAGAGTATAGTCCTTAGACCTGAGTTCATCATGCTTTCTAGCATATGAATTGGTGCACTTTGACCTTGTCAAACGTCGATCCGTAACTGGCGGCTATAACGGCATTGCTTATGCGTATCATGAAGTATGTGTAGAAACAGGGATGGAACAAGATGGTATTTGTCCCTCCTATAAAAGGAGATAAATATCTCAGGGCCCATCGAAGAATTGATACTGAGAAAATGCATGGCCGTGCTCAAACGAGGTGATTGTCAGTCGTTTGTTTTATCAGTATAGATCAGAAGTTCGATGAACATGATGTTGGCTATAATAAGGATGACACAGTTTCTTGCCTTATGCCATATCGAGATATAGCGACAAAGGGATTATGGGAATAGATGATTCCAATACAAGTGGGAGATTGTTGGGATTATGTCCTGAAATCACATTGTACTTACTCTAAAGATAGTTGTATTGTCGAGATCGGACAATTCATGTGATACTGGGTAGTCATAATGTTTTGCTAGAAACCGCTTATGACAAATGAGTTGTAACTCATTTCTAGTATCGTGTGAACCTAAAGGGTCACACACCTAAGCAAGTTGGATACGCTTCTGTAGGGATTGATCATTGGCATATGGTCCAATCAATGTGTATTGAATACACATTGAATTCATGTTTTAAGAGGTGTGTCGATCGATTGCATTGGTGCGTCGATCGAGGCGTCGATCGATACAAGAGGTGTGTCGATCGTTGCTATTGGGTGCAACGATCGACACAAGGTCGATACCGTAACTGATGTTACGGTTTGTACACCATGGGCCTATTTATAGGGGCCAGGTTACACGACCTAAAATGAGAGCTGTCGCAGACAGTTTTCTTTGACAGAAAAACAGACCCTCTTCCTCGAGAAACACGTAGAGAATCCCAGGAGATCTGATCACCGGTACTAGCATCCCGACGGATTCCAGCTTGTGTGCGTTTGGACTACGATAGAGGCGCAGCGATTGAGGCGCTCTAGATCTCGTTTACCTGCTCCAATTTCCGCTGCCAATCTACAGGTAATCACGAGGTCAGTTCTTAGATTCAATCACCTAGACTCAGGATCCTAGGGAATCCAACACAGATAGCCTCCATACTTCTGTGGCAGCAGTGCATTGAAATAATGTGTGGCAGATCATTTTTGAGCCAAGACCACAAATACTGCAGGTCGCGTCATGTATTAATCTCCATGAGGCAAGTCTTTCCTTTATTGCTAGAGCTCCTGCCAGAATCTTCCACATGAAGTGTTTAAGCTTCGGAGGAGCTTTAGTCTTCCATAATTTTTTCCAGAGTGATTTTTCCAGTGGTGTTAAGCGCTCCGTTAAGGGTAAGCCTGCCTCTTCGATGGTGCAGATTAGTTTATAACCGCTTTGAGTAGTGTATCTTTCGGATGGAGTGAAGCCCCAGGCGAGAGTATCTGCGAGGTTTGATTTGACAAATGCGTTGTACATCCTCCTCAACGATCAAGTGTCGAAGCTCAGAAACCTTCCATTGACCCGTGACCTCATCCAATAGATTTGATACAGTCAGAGTGAGGTCTACGATACCATTTACTTTATAGGTGGGGGTCTGGGTGTGGTTCCCGTAATCCAGTTATCCAACCAAACCTTTGTGTCTGAGCCGGTTCCGACTGTTTTAATGAGGCCTTTGGAGAGAAGATCACGACCATGCAGAATACTGCGCCAAGCATACAAAGGTCTGCGACCTACTGAACAATCCAAAAACGAGGTTCTGTTGAAGTACTTATGCTTCAGGATCTGAGCTAAGAGTGATTCAGGCTGGCTCCATATTCTCCAAGCTTGCTTAGCAAGCAATGCCTGATTAAATTTCTCTAGATCATGGAAGCCTAAACCTCCATTCTCTTTAGATTGACACAACTTCTTCCATGCCACCCAAGAGATCTTTTTCCGATTATCTCCACTGCTCCACCAGAATTGTATCAGGACACTCGTTATCTTTTCACACAAGTTCTTTGGCAACTTAAAACAGGACATCGCATACACCGGCATAGCTAAACCGATGGATTTGATCAGGATCTCTTTTCCTCCGTTGGAGAGGGATTTTGAGAACTACCCATTGACCCTGCCCTGGAGCCTTTCTTGGATAAAATTGAGCAGAAGGCATTTGGAACCACTGAAACATTCGGGAAGGCCAAGATAAGTGCCTTCACCTCCTTCTTTAGCTATACCCAATACCTCCTTAATGTTTGATCGAATGGTATCCGGGACTTGTGATCCAAAAATTATGGAGGACTTAGCGTGATTAATAAGCTGGCCAGAGGCTTCGCCATAGACGCGCATGCAATTTAAGATTTCCATTGCTTCTTGTTCTGATGCTTCGCACAACAATAAACTGTCATCTGCGAACAGAAGATGATGAACGGAAGGACCCGGCGAGCTGAGCTGAATACTATGTATCTTGTTGGATCGTTCTGCATTGTTCAAGCAGTTTACCAAGGCTTCCGCAGCCAATATAAAGAGGAAAGGACTGAGCGGATCTCCTTGCCGTATGCCACGTTCTGGTTTAATAAATCCATGAGCCCGATCATTGAGGAGTACTGAGAATGAAACAAAGTTGACACAAGCCATGATCCATTTCACCCACACTCTATCGAAATCCATTTTCTCAAGCAATGTTTCTAGGAAAGACCACTCTACCCTGTCGTAGGCTTTAGACATGTCTGTCTTGATTGCCATGAAGGATTTTGAGACTTTCTCATCTGTTCGGAGACCATGAACCATTTCGTGTGCGATGAGAATATTGTCTGTGATTAGACGACCAGACACAAAAGCACCTTGTGTTTCTGAGATTAGAGCAGGGAGAAACACCTTCAATCTTTCGCACAAAATCTTAGAGACAATCTTATATTGCACAAAACAGAGGCTAATTGGTCTCATGTCAGCCATACGAGTCGGGTTAGTGATCTTGGGCAGTAGAGACAGATGTGTATGGTTCCATCCGGCTGGGAGTATGGCAGTAGAGAAGAAGGATTTAATCTCTTCGGTGAGAGCCGGACCTACAATGTCCCAATATTTCTGATAAAAGATTCCAGTGAGTCCGTCTTCTCCAGGAGCACTACTGCTTTTGACGGAGAATGCCGCCTTTTTAATCTCTACGTCAGTGATCAGAGATGTGAGATGTGCATTCATCTCCGGCGTTACTTTGGCCTGAAAACCGTGGAATAGAGTATCCAGATCAAAGGGGTTGGAGCTTGAGAATAAGTCTCTTTAGAATTCTACAGCAATGTGTCCCTTGGCCCCTTCAGAGAAATGTTCACGGCCATCATCATTCAGGAGCATAATCACTTTGTTCCGAGCTTTCTTGCCCTTCACGCAATTCTGGAAATATGGTGTATTGCGGTCCCCTTCACGTAACCATTGTTCTCTACTCCGTTCTCTCCAGTAAATCTCTTCTTCTTTATATGCCTTAGCCAACTCTTGCTTGAGAATTTTCATTATGTTTCTGTTAGGCCTCTGTTTTGCAATTTCCAGTTCCAGACCTTGCTGCAGTTTTTGAATGAGATTCTTGGAGTTCATATCTGAGGTCCTCTTCCATCTAGCAATCTCTTTACGGCACCGTGCTATACGATCTATTACTGTTCCCTGGTCCGCAGAGGCCACTTCCCAGCCACGTTTTACAATTTCATCAAAACCTTCTTTAGATAGCAACCTTTTATCGAAGTAAAACCGACCACGACCAACACCATTATCTTCCCGGGCAAAAGAGAGTATTATGGGACGATGATCAGATGCCCATGAAGGTAAATATTCGAGGTGCGATCTAGGGAAGAGTTGGAACCATTCGTCGTTCCCGAAGCTGCGATCAAGCCGGCATTGAATCCATATTTGATCTCTCCAACCTGCCCATGAAAACATGTTACCCGAGATTCTGGTTTCTCGCAATTTGCAATTTTCTGCCATGTTCCTGAAACCCCAGAAGGTGTTTTCTCGTCTTGCGGTACCACCCAACTTCTCCTCATTACTCATCAGTTCATTAAAATCTCCGATCAAAACCCATGCTTCATCTCGTTGTAACCCAATGTAAGTTAACTGATCCCACACTGCTTGCCTTCTTTCTCTAACGGGATCGCCATACACACCAGTAACAAAGAAAACCATTGATCCCATTGAAACTTTGAGATCAATGATTCTAGAGTTTTTTGACAGCACCTCAACTTTATAACTGCTCTTCCATAACATTGCTAAACCACCACTTAAGCCTCGTGGTTCAACAGTAACAAACTCGTCATAACACAAACTATTTTTCAAACTTTCAATATAATCAAACCGTTGCTTAGTTTCTATCAAAAACAAAAAATCCGGAAAAAACGAACGACGTAGTTCCCGGAGTCTCCGAACTGTCTCGGGGCTTCCAGCTCCTTGACAGTTCCAACTCAATATGCTCATTGGGATAGCAGCGGCTTCAAACCAGAAGCCACCGAAGAGTTGTTGTTTTTGGATCCTTTTTTGTTGGGTGAAGGCTGTTGATCCTCAGCCTTCCTTTTAGTTGGATGGTCTTTCGAGCTTGCTTCTCCCGACTTAGAAGAAGATGATTGTCGAGCAGGGAATGAGTGTGATCTAGTCTTCCTTCTCCAGGAAGGTGGGAGATTCCTATTCTTTTTAACAATCCCAGAGATTCCGGCAACAGAGGGCTTTTCAGCCCCCACGTTGAAACCTGTGGTCCCTGTGAATTGAAAAGCAGAGGAGACACTGTTTGTAGGAGAGCGAGATTCATCCTGTGATTGCTCTTCAGGAACTGCAGGGGCTGAAACCGCTTGTTTACCAGTGTTGGAGTTAGGCCACTGTAATCTTCGTTCCATGGTATTGTAGTTGAAGACATGTCCTTTGCCTTTATCTAGATCATCAGTAATTTTCATCAGACTGACTGTGAGGCCAGACTTTTCATCATCAATGGATGCCTAACACGTTGGATGCGAGCATTACGTTATGTTTCATTTGCGTGAGATACATATTGTACCGCCATGCGTTGTTCTTCTGGAGATAATTCCGGAAACAATGGCGGGAAACCAGGAGGGCCGTCGAGCTGTTTCAGAGGAGTCGTGTTACTCTTTGTCGGGCCAGTCTCTCGGTGATCATGAGCTTGCATGGCCTGGTTACTCTTTGTATGTACTTTGCCTCTTCTCAGCCATGGACAAGCCAATTTTTCATGAGTTAACCGCTGGCAACTAAAGCATCGTTTGTGGATTTTCTCGTATTCAAATTCGATTACATGTATCTCGCCTGTGGGTAGGATCAGTTGCTTTGCCGCTATCGCAGGCTTCTCGACATCAAAGGTTATTCGAGCTCGAATGTAATCTTTTACCTGTGACATCTTTGGATCATAAGCTATCTCCTCTACCCGTCCAATCTTCGATTCTAGAGTGTTCATCATCTCAAGTGTAAAGTGGTTCACCGGGATGTGCTTTATGCGGATCCAAACCTCCATGGTTGTTAAGAAATCTCTTGGAATGGATGGCGTCCACCTTTCTAACAGCATTGACCAGTGGTTATACGACCACGGTCTATCTTTCAACACAGTTAAGAGATTCTCCTCTCTTTGAAATACAAACTGGAAGTGGTCTTTTGATAAAGCTATTCCCCTGACCCTTCCATAGACTCGCCATGCCGTGGGCATGTATTCGATCATACGCTGCATAGATTGGCAATCCGGGTTTAGGAGTCTCCCGAGCAAACTTGTGGCGTTTTCATCCATCACTCGGAATTCAGGACCGTATGGGAGGATTATTGGATCGTCGTCCACAATTTTCATTGAACTAAGCGCGTTGTGTAAATTTTCCGCCATCGTTGGTGCTACTCCGGTGGGGCAGAACCTGTGGCTACGGTGTGGAGGAGTTACAGGTCTTTTCCGATATTGACTGCTATGTTTGATTGATTGTTCGAAATCACTCTGATTGGGAAATTTTGGTTGGCTTTCCATAAGTGAACGGGCTTGTTGAACAAGGTTTTGTGAGAAAGACAGGTCGACAGAGAATGGGAGAGAAAATATGGGCGGGAAAGGAAAGTTTCCGAAGAATGGAAGATGCGATGAGTAATTGTGAGGCGGAAAAAGGCAGTAGCCTAAGAGAAAAGATATCGTTGCTTATTAGCCGGCGAGGGGCCTACCACAGATTGGAGGTGATAATATTAAAAAAATGAAAGCTTGAAACCCTCTAAACCAAGTAGAAGGAGCTAAGCGAAAAAAAGGATGACTTGCCAAAATTTTGAATGTTTACTTGTCGAGTTTGATTCACCACTCTTTTGACACTCTATTGCCACTACATTGTACTGTTGCTTCTTAGCAGCAAGTTTTCCACTCTATTATGACTTTTAAAAATAAATGTTTTAGTCGCAAATCAATGACAAATAAAGCTGTTGATTAGCGACTAAAACGATAAGACACAAAACAAGAGTGATAATTTTTTTGAAAAATATGGGACTATTAAATAGTGGCAAAATAGTCGCTAGATTTGATACTAATTTGAGACTTCATGTTGTAGTGTTATCAGAGTGGAATAGTAGTTGCATTTGTCGGTATAATAACATGTTCCATAAGATTTTAGTTCTGTATACTAAATTATTACCAAATAATGGCGGAGTTGCAAAATGATGGGAAGAAAGTCCAACATATACATATGTACTTTCTTTAAGATGATGCAAATATTATTTTTATCATACCATTTCTATTTTTAGGATAAAAACAAATTGTTGTTATTTTTTTTTGATTTTTGTGTATTTTCATTGGCTTTTTGACAACAAATTCAAAAGCTTTGTAGAGAATATTTAGGGACTATCTAAATTCAAATAATTTAAAACTAATTTTGTAATTAATATAATCTCAAATCTAAATACTATTAATCTAGAAATATATTTTAGAATGAAATCTTTAGGCATGTTTATATTACATGTAATGCCATTGAAATTTATACAAATTATTAAGATCAATAAGGGTAGTTTGGTATTAAAAAAAACTAAAACTAAAACTAAATTTGCATTATTTTCCAAATATGGTTAAAATAGTTTGTTGGGAGATTTTGTTGAGATTGTGGGTGAATACTCCTCCAATATATTACTCCCTCTGTTTTTTATTACTCGACGTTTTAGGTGTTAGCACAAAAATTAAGAAAACATTTAATCTTTTATTTTTATAAATAAAACATCATTAATTAACATACCTAAACATAATTCGGCCAATAGAAAAATAAAGTGCATAATGCAAATAGTTATAAAACATAAAAATTTAATAAATTTTGAGTTGAAATTCAAAAACGTCATTTAATTTGAAACAAAATAAAATGTCTAAAACGTCAACTAATTAAAAACGGAGTGAGTATTTTATTGGGGGGTCGATAATCTCATTAAAGGTAAAATGGTATTAAAAATTAGATACCACAAAATATTATGAACAAAAAAATAACAATCACCTTTGAACCTAGTAATCCATTTTTAAAACGGTAAAACCCGCGAGTCATAGAATTAAAAGCAGGATCGTCGTTTTACGATCCTTATAATCATAGATGTTGATTGCAGACCAAAAAATGTTTTTTTGTGATTGTAAGCTTTAATTGGGAAAAACGAAGAAGGAAAACGATCAAATTAAAATGATTATACACGAGATATTAGGAAACTCAAACTTATTTCAAATCAATCAATATCTAACAATAAAATGTTGAGCAATAAAACGAATCTCTTCGTCATATTCGAGTATCCTATATATAAAAGAAGAAGGGGAGGCTCTCCTGCGTTGACACGTCAGCCCCCCTGATTGGTCTATTTTAAATAAAAAATTCCACATCATCAACATTAATTGTTTCATTTAAAACTATTTAATTTCAATCAATAACTAAAAACTACTGAAATATAAATATAAAATAAATAAAATAGAAATATAATCTTAAAATATTTTAAACATATAAATTTTATATTTTATAATTTGAAATTAATTATTTTATCATTTCACAAATAAAAAATAATTAAATTTAAATATAAATAAAAATAATAAATTAGAAGATCAAAACTAGAATATTACATTAAAATATTTTAGAATGATTGAAAAAAACTTATAATTAAAAAATTATTAAATATATATTCAATAAATAATTGAAATTATAATTAGCAAAACGAATATGATAAAAATAGAGAAAAAGAAGAACAAAATGAAATAAATATACAAAATGATAAGCATGAAAAATTATGGTAATACAATAAAATATTTATAAAATGATGTGTAGAAATATTAGAAAGATGATCCACACAAAAATCATACAAAATTAAAATTTATAAAAGATGCAAAAAATAATTGATAATAAATCAAAAATACAAAATCATATTATTTAAAAAAATAATTTAAAATAAAATATGCATATTAATGCATTTTCTCTCATGTGATTATTAAGATAACAAACATACAATTTTTTAAAAAAATATATAAAAACATATTAATTTTAAATCTAAAATAATTAAAATATTCATAAATTAAAATAAATCCGCGCATTTGGGCGGATTCTCTCCTAATTGCCTATAATTTCAGAATATTTAATACAATGATATTTGATTTGAAATATTATATATTTATTAAATATATTACCTTTTCCAAAATTTAGAACCCTAAATATCCCTCCATATAAATTATAGGCCATCCTCACAATCATTCAACTCAAGTAAAAAAAACTCTATGATTTCATACTCAACGTCAATGTTATTTTATTTTTGAATTTGTTAGTTTATTTTTTTTGTTGGTTCTTTATATTCATTTTTTTTTTTACATTTTGTTGGTCCTAATGTTATTACATAAATCTATTTGATTGAATTATTTTTTCTACATATGTTTATTTGCATTTGCAGTCATTCTGGGTCTTGAACACTCAATCGACAATAAGAAGTTGCAATATATAGAATCACAAATCAAGGAATGATTGAAGAAATCCGTCGTCCACATGTCTTCATTTCAACTATCTTAAAGCTATCTTATACTCATGGTAACAGTAGTGTTTGGGGACATGTAACATGTAAGTTCTTTAAAGAGACATTTACACTATGGATCATTTTGTATTAGCTTAACTACACAATAGAACATTTGTGTACTGTACAGTTTTTGAGGATGAAACATTCACCACTTATCCTCTAACTATATTTGACCAAAAAAAAAAAATCCTCTGACTATAAAACATTTGGTTGAAAATGTAAATAATAATTAGAAGATTGTTTGGACAAAATTAAATTAGAACCCTTAGATTGAAAGAGAACTAATTATAACCATTATATTGAGAAGGAAGAGGAGAAATCTTTTTTTTTTTCATTTCTATTTTTTTCTCGTTTCTTTCTCTCCTTTCATCTTTCTTTCAATTTCTAGCATTTTTGATAAACATAATTTAATTTTTCTTGGCATAGTAAGTTATATTTTTCTATATTATAATACCCATTTTGATATATTTTAGTAATTTGGATTAAATTTTGTGGACGTTAAAAGTTACGCTATGAATTAGTATATATAATTCAAATATAAAGTGGATGTATATGTTGTAAATATATTCAAGAACGTGGAAAAAGCATAATGGACAAGTCTTTTTAGACAAATGAATATGCACCGTTAATAGATTTTGATATCACCATTTTTCCATATTACTTTGTCGATGTTGTCCATATTACACTTGTCCATATAATATCCAATATGAATACTAACTCAGTAAAAATGAGACAAATATTTTGAATATGTTTTCTATATGTACATCCAATATTTGTCCAATGAATTTGAACCATATCTATCATACATATATGTGAACAAAAATAGTGAAGGTGGAATGTGTACACAAAAATGTGTCCACATAAAACTATACACAAAATGTGTCGACATGGATGAAAAACATATATAGAGTGACGGTGGATTGTATGAATATGGACAATGAAAATATACACCATTTTAGAATCAAAATGGACATACTTTATAAATCGATGTGTACACCATTTAGAAATAATTCTTGGTATTGCTTTCTTCACGTTCTGGTACATGCTCTTTCTATAATATAATATCCAACATGAATATTATCTCAATAAAAATGAAACTAATATTTTGAGTATGTTTCATGGACTCGTATAATGGTGGACAATTATTTATCATAATATGTCTAAAATGAATATGTGTCAATATAAACAAAAAAAATAAACATTCACTTTGTATTTATCCATCCACAAGATCTGAATTATATGTACCATCCAAACCGTAATTTTTTGACGTCCATAAAGTCTAATCCAAAATTATTAAATTATATCAAAATGGGTGTCATAATGAAGAGAAAAATATATATAGTTTATAGTGTAAAAAAATATTTAATATTTTAAAAATAAATAGAAATAAAGGAGAAATAAGAGAGAGGAAATAGAAGAGAGAGAAAAGAGAGAATGAAAATAAAGAGAAAAAAAAAGAGAAAGAAAAAATGAAAAAAAAGGGAGAGAAAGAGCGCGGGAGAGAAAAATATAAGTGAGAATTATAGTTGGTTAAGAATAAAATTAATGGTTAGGAATAAGTTTGTTACTTTGCTATTTAGAAGTGTCTAAAGACACATAAGTGCTTTTTGGTATAATTAAACTATGAGAAAGTGTGTATAGATGTAAATATCTCTTCTTTAAATCTTACATTATGTTTTTTATATATTTATATGCTAAAAGAATATATTCGATTTAACTTTTGAAAGTATATTGGAAAATGTAATGGAAGACGAGAAATACATAGTCAACATATCTGATTTCGAATATATTTAAAAGAGAATATTTGGTTTTTATAAATAAAGTGTTTTAAGGAAATAATATTACAGAAAAATCTGAAATTTAAGGAACTAATATTATAACCCATATTTTAAGGAAGTAATTAATAAATGTATTAAATTATATGATGTACATAAATTTTGGATTTTTTTTCACGTGAGCAGAATTTAAAAATAACAAAATTAAAATCCAATGTATATTTGAGAATTATATCAACATTTATAAAAAACAAAAATAAAAATTAAAAACATTAAAATATGAATTCAACACATAAATAAAATTATATAATAAAAATATACATAAAAGTTTAACGAAAATAAAAAGGGAAAAATCCCAAAAATACTTGAACTCTGTAAATTTGGCCAAAAAACATCTCAACTACAACTTCACCGAAAAATACCTAAATAAATAACTGAATTTTAATTAATACTTAAACTTTCGGTTGACTTAGCCAAAATAACACACCGTTATCTTTTCTAAAAAAATCGTTAGAAGGTGCTGTTAAGACAAAACAACGTCGTTTTGTCAACAGATTTGATTAAGCTTAAGTGAACAAAACGACGTCGTTTCAAAGAATTCTGAAGATCAAAACCGTAGAGCCCTAGACTCGAACTTGGGTATGGAGTATAATGGGGAGGGGTTTGTAACCACTGAGACAATGACATTTAATTGTTATATGCTCGACACAAATAATACTTATATTAAATTTCATCATTTATTAAATTTATATTTATAAAATATTTTGTCAAATTTAAAAATGTTAATTAAATTTATTAAAACATTTTCATTAAAATTAATATACATTTAGTAAATTTAATAAAATATACATTTAGTAAATTTATGAAAATAAAATATTTATTAAATTTACTAAACGTATATTAATTTTAATAAAAACGTTTTAATAAATTTAATTAACATTTTTAAATTTGACAAAATATTTAATAAATATAAATTTAATAAACAATTAAATTTATTATAAGTATTATTTGTGTTGAGCATATAACAATTAAATACCATTGTCTCAGTGGTTACAAACCCCTCCCCATTATATTCCATACCCAAGTTCGAGCCTAGAGGTCTACGGTTTTGATTTCAGAATTCTTCGAAACGAGGTCGTTTTGTTCACTTAAGCTTAATCAAATTTTTAGCCAAAACGATGTCGTTTCGTCTTAACGGCACCTTCTAACGATTGTTTTAGAAAAGATAACGGTGTGTTATTTTGGCTAAGTCAACCGAAAATTCAAGTATTAATTAAAAGTTAATTAATAATTTAGATATTTTTCGGTGAAGTTGTAGTTGAGGTATTTTTTGGCCAAATTTACAGAGTTCAGGTATTTTTTGTCATTTTTCCCAAAATAGAAACCAAAAATTTATGCCCACACTATAGTGTGGGTCAAAATCTAATTAGTTGTAAATTTGAACTCTCATTGTAGTGGTAAATTAGTTGCAAAATTTTCTACTAAAATGTAACTAAATTTTTGCTACTAATTCGCAACTTATGCAAATATTACATAAAAAAATAAGTAGCAAAACATAGTAAGAATATACTGGCAAATGAGTCACATCGTAGTGGCAAATAGGTCGCTATTTAAAATACTCCAAAGTTAGTTTCAAAAGAGTTGCAAATTTGCGATTCATTTGTGACTCTAAGGATTTGCGAC
The DNA here is from genome assembly GCA_030180135.1 of Orychophragmus violaceus. Taxonomy (NCBI): domain Eukaryota; kingdom Viridiplantae; phylum Streptophyta; class Magnoliopsida; order Brassicales; family Brassicaceae; genus Orychophragmus; species Orychophragmus violaceus. The sequence continues at coordinate 43,067,198 of CM058231.1, read as the reverse complement.
GCATGTCTGGAGTGGAAATTAAGTCTCTTAACCCTTATTTACGACTAATTTGCCATTATTGTTGTAATAGCATAATTGATGTTTTTTTGTAGTAGTAGTGAGTAACAAGGGATCATTCAGATTTGAGCTTCCAACATTTTTGTTTGATGGGTTTGTAGGTAGGATCGACGTTTAGGTCGTGAGATGTTACTTCCAAGCGGATTCCTTTATAAGGTAGACCACGCAAAGGTCTTCACGTTATCTTTAAGGAAATTGTTGGTGCTGGATTTGGACAACAAATGTACGGCCCATTTAAAGAATATGAGGCCCGTCCAAACGAGAAGCCCAAAGAATCGATGAACTCGAACTGATGTGAATAAAACAGAACACCGAAGCCCAAGCCCAAAGAAGATGTGTCTACTCAATCTTATTTGTCAGTGCTTGAGTTTGATGAAGGAGTCAAGAGATCATTGTAACGATCTCCGCAAATATCGGGACGTTGAAGATAATGTAAATGAAAATTTCGCAACAAACGAAGAGAGATGGAAGATATAAAAAGCAAGGAAGTGTCACAAAGAATTCATTCGGAAACTGTTCAACAACCACTTCGACTAAAATAGCTCGATCTAATTCTTACACATTTGACATGTTCTTTGTATAAATTCCATTTCGACATTCAATCTTTATAACATCTTTGATTTACAGAAAATCTAAACTCTTATTTCTTAAAGTCCCAAATCCACATTTACATATAAATTTTGGTGTGAAACCTTGAACTCACATTTGGCGCCGTCTGTGGGGACAACCATATATATTTTGTCACAAGAATCGGATACAAGGTTCGATAGATCGAGATGAATCCAACTCCGCCCGAAACCATCGTCACTCCTCCACCTCCAATCGATCGCGAACAAGTGATCAGCATCGTTTCGCAGAACACCACCGGAGTGAACAGTAACACGGGTGAGACGGACAACGTAGGGACGAACCCAGTTTTTACCCCTACTACATTAGCTTCAATCGGACCTGTCGCTCAAGTGACGACGACGAGTCCGATCCCGACGAATACTTCATCAGGGATCAATGGTCAAACTTGGAATTGGGTCTGGACCAGATCTAATAATGCTCCAGTATATGGAAGCGGATTTGGAACTCAATGATCTGGTTCGCCTCAGACTCGTAATGCCACGAGGCAAAGTCTGGATGACTTGGCCGAAATACGTTCGATGCTCAACTTTCTGGTGATTCGAACACGTAACAACAAGGCTAACGCTCGGACTCAAGATATCGCTAGTCGCACGTTGGCTACTCAGCTCACTAAACAAGAACGACGCATTAACGCTCGTTTCGAGGAGCTCACCAACCTGAACCCTCGTGATCGATCTGCAGGCGAACGGATGCCTCCTTTGCGTCCTCCACTGCGAACTCGTCTGGATTTCTCCCATGTCGCGTCACCACCAGGGATCTCAGGATATGTTTTTGGAACGTTGAACAATGAGTTTTCTACCACTATGACCTCGCATAGCAACCCCAATTCTCTTCAGTTCGAGTTTGCTAAACGCAAACTTGACAGGATCTATGGAATTTACGCCTCCTGGTCCACTACCTTTACAGTCAAACGGTGAGAGTAGGTTATAGGTGTAAATTTTTAACCCTATACTAACTGCAAGTGCACAGTAATATCAATGTAGTACTTAGGGTATCGAATCCACGATCACTCTAGGCAACGATAGAATTAGAACAGAAAAGATTAAACTAGGAGAAAACAAATGTATTGAGAAACTAAAAAAATAATGTAAGAAAGTAAATCAGTAGCAGGATTGGTTGTAAGCAATTAACTAAGGGCGCTAAGTCTAGGGAGTTCTCAGGAAATCAGACAAGCAGATAAATCATCCAGTCAGGATCAAATTAGGTACAGTTCTAGAACTCAAAACACAGATATAGAATTAACCAACTTTCGTTGTGAGAATTCTCTAAGCCTAATTGCAGAAATCCAAATGTCTTTGTAATTCCTAACAGATTAAACAACCTTTAAAATCAAGTTCGATATGTTTACAATTCAATTAAACCAAATTTCTTTGCGAGTAATTCAATTGCTCAACCTAAATAGTTCAGATTCTAAACCACACTCTCGTGTCAATCTAGCAACCTAAGATCTAGATTCTAAGTGATCAAGTTAGAACTAGCATTAAACACAATTTAGCTTGAAGAACATCTATTGATATGAATCCTTAACTGAATTAATTATATCTAGCAAGTCATAAAATCCTTAATGAGAATCCCTAAACCTAACTATGAATCTACTCAGACATGGAATATGAAAACATAATCAATGAATTAATAGATATCCTAAAAGAGATTAAATAAGTAAAGGGGGTTCGAAATCTTCTCCAAAAACAAGATGTAGTACAGGATCAGATCAGCCCCAAATAGCTCTAAAAACTCTCTGCTCTAAAGTATGATAGCGTATGTTAAAACTGATGTAAAAACCTAATTATATAAGCTAATCACGTCTTGGGGCTTCTTTGTAATTCTTGGAAACTTCTAGGCACTTTTGCAATATCTTCATTCTTCATTAAATTCTTCATTAAACCGCCGAGTTTGGCCCATCTCGCTAGTGCGTCGATCGATGCACTACTCTGTTTCGGACAGTGAGCTCTATCTCTCGGGTTAAAACACCAAAATGCACCAAAATGCTCCAATTACTCAAAATCCACTCCAAACGTGCTAGTACCTAATAAAACCTGTAAAAGACTCTAAAGAAACATATAAAGACTCTAAAACGCACTTATATCATGGCATAAAACCGGTAAAAACCATGATATATCAACTCCCCCACACTTAGCCTTTGCTTGCCCTCAAGCAAAACAGAGAACTAAAACATGGTGAAGAGGTTTCAAAACTTTCAGAAACTCTTTTTGTCCTAGAAGCAACAACACTCAGATTCCCCTTAGTAAACCACTGAAAGAATCAACTGCAAGATATCAAGACCAACATGTACTTCCTCCACACTTAGCAACTGTCCTAAGTAAACTCCACAATCAATCCAAGCAATTCAAATTCACCCTACTGACTTCTTAAGCATATTAAGTGCGGTCTCACCTAAGGATTATCGATCAAAGGGCACATGGATTCTTACTTTGTCAGCTTTAGACCACTATACTATCTTTTTCTGGTTCCTTTCTTCTCTTTTCCCTTCCTTAGCATTCTGATTTTTCCCCATTGGGTATCATTTTTTTTTTTATCAGTGCTCTTCCCGTTAAGGGGTGTACTTTGGACACATTCCATGGATCGCACAGGAGGTAATAGTGTTTGCTACCACTCCCGTGACCACTTCGGAGCTACTAGCTCATCCTCAGTTTATTATCTTTTTTTTTTTTTTACTTTATGGAAGGGGAGAAGGGAACCATACTCGGACAGGTTTACAAGCTGTGTCAGAACTAACAAAGGAATCCGACTCAAGGTATACCAAGCCCTTAGGTGAGAAAATTAAGTAAAGTTAAGGGTGAAGTCAGTTAAGGATCCTCTAAATACCTGAATTGATATGGGTGTCCTCAGTAGGTTGATCCCTGTTGGGTTTTCTAATAGTCATAGATAGATCTTTCAGCTTCATCCCAATGGTTACTTAAGTTCCTGCAAGATGTTGTTAACTTCTCAAAAATTCACTGTTTCTTACTTAAACTTGTTTTGACTCAATAAAACAATTTTTTTTTTGAAAAACGGATTGACTCTTAAGAAAACAGAAAGATAGAAGTCAGTAGCTACCTCCCCCACACTTGAAACACACTGTCCCTAGTAGTGTTAAGCTAAGGTTTGGTAAAAAGAAAGAAAATGTTAATGGATGTGTTGAGTTCTATCTGATTTTTACCTCTGTTGCTCATGCATCGATCGATACATAAATGTAACGACCGTTGCAAGGCGATTTTTCGTCATGTGTCGATCGTTTCTCTGGACCGCAACGATCGCTGCAATGCGATTTTCGTGTTGTGACGATCGACACACAGGCCGTGTCGATCGTTGCATTGCGATTCTGTCGAAACCTGCAGACAAAACTCACCAAAACCAAAAACAAACGTAAAATCCTAACAAAAACACAAAAATGAAAATGAAAAAACGAAACAGTGGGTTGCCTCCCACTCAGCGCTTGTTTCAAGTCATTAGCTGGACCTATCAGCTAAATCAGACAGACGGTGCAACATTCAGAGGCAAAATCTGACCTTCTGGAATCTCAGCCTTAGCCCAATAATGCTTAACCCTCTGTCCATTGACTGTAAATTCCTTACCTTCCTGGCTAATTAGAATGACAGCTCCATAGGGACGTACCTCCTTGATTGTGAAAGGACCAGACCACCTTGATCTCAACTTACCTGGAAACAATTGCAAACGAGAGTTATACAAAGTACCTGATCATTAGGCTCAAATTGTCTAGAGACAATCTTCTTATCATGATAAGCCTTAGTCCTTTCTTTGTACAGCTTTGAGTTCTCATAAGCATGATGTCTTATCTCATCCAACTCATTAAGCTGCACCAATCTCCTCTCTGCAGCAGATTTAAGATTGAAATTCATCTGTTTCACAGCCCATGCTGCTTTGTGCTCAAGCTCTAGTGGCAGATGACATGCTTTTCCATACAACAGATGAAATGGAGTAGTCCCAAGTGGTGTCTTAAACGCAGTCCGGTAAGCCCATAGTGCATCATCCAGCTTAGCTGCCTAATCTTTCCTTGTCTTCCCAACTGTCTTCTCTAAGATCTCATTGATCTGTCTGTTAGAGACCTCGACTTGCCCACTAGTCTGAGGGTGATAAGGAGTAGCAACTCGGTGATGAACTCCATGCTTCTGTAGCAGCTTCTCAAAGACCTTATTAATAAAATGAGATCCTCCATCACTAATTACTATCCGAGATACTCCAAATCTAGGGAATATGATGGTCTTAAATAGCTTAATGACCACCGAAGAATCATTGGTTGGACTAGCTATTGCTTCCACCCACTTAGACACATAGTCCACAACAACCAAGATAAACTTATTCCCATAAGATGAGGGAAAAGGACCCATAAAGTCTATGCCCCAGCAATTGAAAACCTCAACCTCAAGAATGAAATTCTGAGGCATCTCATGCTTCTTACTGATTTTCCCTCTCCTCTGTCAGACATCACATTGAGAAACGAAGGAATGAGCATCCGCAAACATCGTAGGCCACCAGAAACCTTCTTGCAGAATCTTAGACACAGTCTTGAAAGTAGCAAAATGTCCAACATAATCTGATCCATGGCAGTGAAATAAGATATCTGGAACCTCTGATTCAGCAACGCATCTCCTGTAAAGACCATCCGAACAGTGCTTGTAAAGATAAGGCTCATCTCAGTAATATCGTCTAAGCTCTCTGAAGAACTTCTTCTTTGCATATCCCTTCAGATCATCTGGTTCAGTCTCTGCAGCCAGGTAATTAGCTATATCTGCATACCAGGGTCGATCGGTGGTTGTGACAGCATCTACTTCGAAGTCATAGTTCCCAATTCGAACCGTTAAAGGCTCTGGGTCTGGTTCCGCACTGCAACGATCGTCGCATAAGGTTGCATCGATCGTCGCAGTCTCGACACATGCATCGATCGTCACAGAAGTGGCATCGATCGACGCAATGCGATTAATCCGACAATTTTCTGAGTTTCTATCCAAATCCATCTGAAACACTGTCCCGATCATATTGACGCTCTCCTCAGGCAAGTAATCATTAATGGGCACGTCTTCCTCAACCAGCATCCTTGAAAGATGGTCAACAACTCCATTCTCAACTCCCTTCTTGTCCCTCACTTCAATGTCAAACTCCTGAAGCAACAGAATCCATCTCAACAATCTTGGCTTAGCATCTTTCTTCTGCATCAGATACTTCAGGGCTGAATGATCAGTGTGTACAATCACCTTGGAGCCAACAAGATAGGGGCGGAACTTCTCAAATGCAAAGACAACAGCCAACAACTCCTTCTCTGTAGTGGCATATTTTCTCTGTGCATCATCTAGTGTCCTACTAGCATAATAGATAGCATGAAGCTTTCTGTCCTTTTTCTGCCCAAGAACAGCTCCTACAGCATAGTCACTTGCATCACACATAACCTCAAAAGGTAAATCCCAATCTGGTGGCTGAACTATAGGAGCACTCACTAATGCCTGCTTGATCTGTTCAAATGCAGTCTGACAATCTGCATTGAACTCAAATTTGGTATCCTTACACAGCAAAGCAGTTAGTGGTCTAGCAATCTTACTGAAGTCCTTAATAAACCGTCTATAGAAACCAGCATGTCCAAGAAAGCTCCTTATAGACTTCACAGAATCAGGTGCCTGAAGGCTGGTCATTACCTCAATCTTAGCGTGGTCTACTTCGATCCCTACTTCAGACACTTTATGTCCAAGTACAATGCCATCTCTGACCATGAAATGGCACTTCTCCCAATTATGAACCAAGTGCTTCTCCTCGCATGTAGTAAGTACCTTGCACAGATTATCCAAGCACTCATTATAAGATGACCCATAGACTGAGAAGTCATCTATAAACACCTCCATAAAGTCCTCAATCATATCAGTGAATATGGACATCATGCATCTCTGGAAGGTGGCTGGTACATTGCCGAGTCCAAAAGGCATCCTACGGTAAGCAAATGTGCCATATGGACAAGTGAAGGTGGTCTTTCCCTGATCCTCTGGATGGATAGGAATCTGAAAAAAACCTGAATATCCATCGAGGAAGCAATAGTAGGGGTGATTTGCTAACCTCTCCAACATCTGATCAATAAAGGGTAAGGGGAAATGATCCTTCCTTGTTGCAGCATTGAGTTTCTTGTAGTCTATGCACATCCGGTGTCCAGTCACAGTCCTAGTAGAGATCAGCTCATTCTCATTTTTCACAATTGTAACTCCACCCTTCTTAGGCACTACATGGACTGGACTAACCCAATCACTATATGAAATAGGATATATGATCCCAGCATCTAGGAGTTTCATGATCTCCTTCTTTACCACATCCTTAAGGTTAGGATTAAGCATCCTCTGATGCTCAACAGATGTCTTAGACTCGTCCTCAAGATGTATCCGATGCATGCACAGCTCCGGAGAGATACCTGAAATGTCATCAAGAGAATAGCCAAGAGCCTTGCGATGCTTGCGCAGCTTGCTTAGCAGTAAGGTGAGCTCTGCGTTGTTCAAACTAGCATTAACAATCACTGGATAAGTTGAATTAAGTCCAAGAAATGTGTACCTTAGCCCGGATGGAAGTTGTTTCAGCTCAATTTTCGGAGCTTTTTCCTCTGCCCAGTCTCTGTCGACTTGCAACGATCGATGCTTACCCTGTGTCGATCGATGCAAAGTCACGTCAGACACATCCACTTGCATTATTTGCTCAGCAGAGTCCATTAGCCTCTCATAGCAGATTGCGGGCTCGTCTTTTAGATGCTCCAACTCCATTATAGAGCTCAGTAAGGCTCTCTCCAGTGGATCTTCAGCATGTGACTTATGAAAGTACTCTGCAGATAGATCACTCAGTGTGTCCACATAAAAGGTCTGTCTGTCGATGGTTGGTCTCTTCACCAATTTATCCATATCGAAACTCATCTTCAGACCACCCACATTCAGAACTATCTTACCTCTTTGGCAGTCAATCATCGCACCAGCAGTAGCTAAGAAAGGCCTACCCAAAATCAGTGGATCCTTTGGTTCCTCTCCATACTGCAGAACCACAAAATCAGTAGGAATCACACATCGGCTTATAGGCACATCTTCCAATACTCCTTCAGGAATCTTGATTGTTCTGTCTGCTAAAACCAGTGAGATCCTAGTGGGTAAGAAGTCAATCATCCCAAGTCTCTTAGCAACAGAGAAGGGCATAAGGTTCACACTAGAACCAAGATCACACAGAGACCTTTCAAATCTTTCCCTGTAGATAGCACAATCCAACACAAAGCTTCTTGGATCTTTCAATTTCTCAGGAATCCTGCCCTGAATCACTGCACTACACACTTCTGAGATCATCATTACACTCTCCTCATTAGACCACTTACCAGCAAGTAGGTCCTTAAGACATCTTCTCATCACAGGAGTAGTCTCCATTGAGTCAATCAAAGGCACTTCAATCTTCACCTTTTTAATGATCTCCTTGTATTTGGCATACTGCTTATCGTTCTTAGCTTTCCTGGGATTCTTAGGATATGGTACTTTAGGTTTGTAAACCCTTTCGTTTGACTGTTTCGACTTCCCTGCGTCTGAACTCTCTACAGTCGCCTTGCGTCGATCGTTGCTGGTGTTGCGTCGATCGTTGTTGGGCGACTGTGTTACGATTTCTGGTTCTCTGGTTTCGCTTTGCATCGACCGTTGCTGAGTAGCGTCGATCGATGCATTGCGAATATCACGGATCTCATCTTCCATTTCTTCAATTTCCACGAGTTCTTCAACACTTAACTGCTTTTTCTGGCAAGAGGACAGCTCCTTACCACTTCTCAACGTCACTGCATTGCACTGATACTTAGGATTAACATCAGTTCGCCCCGGAAGGTATCCATCTGCTCTCTTAACATATCCAGCAGTCTGTGCAACTTGAGCATCAAGCCTCTTCACAAGTGAGCTCAAGGACTCAAATTTTCCATTCAGATCATCATACACAACATCCAACTTCTTGTTGAAGTCCTCAGCAGTCTTGGTCTGTCCTTTCAGGAGCTGTTCCATCATTGCCTCCATCTTACTCTCATGAGTATTAGCAACATGAGGTGCTTGGTAAGAGGAAGATCCATAAGTCCTCTGATTAGCTTGTTGGAAGGGCTTTTGGAAACCAGCATTGCTTGTGAAAGCACTTTTCTGTCCATTGAAGAACCTATTACCTTGATGTCCTCCAAACATGTTTCCTTGGAAACCAGATCCTCCGATGTAGTTCACATCCTCTTCTTGACCATCTTCTTCAGCATTGATCACTTCAACATCTTGAGAAAAATGGACAGCTTTCTTCCCAGCTAGAAGATTGCAAACAGTGTCCAACTTACTCCTAATATCAGCTATCTCCTGATTCTCTATCTTCCCACCAGACTCATTCCTTCTCTTATCAGTAGTCTTGCAGCTATTACTGCTCACTAAGTTATCTATCAACTGCTTAGCTTGCACAGGAGTCCTAGTGTTGAATTTCCATTGCTGGAATTATCCAACGCAGTCTGATAAGGGAGATCTATACCTCTAAAGAAAATGCCTAACAATGTTACCTCAGTGAATGTGAATCCATGATGCGGGCAGTCACGTTGGTACTTCTTAAACCTCATCCAGGCAGTCTTAAGAGGCTCTACAGGACCTTGGGAGAAAGTGAGAATGTCATGTCTTGATTAATCAGATCGAGCATCATCGTAGAAGTGTCTCAGAAACTCACTCTTCAGAGCATCCCAAGTAACAAACTTCCCAGGTGGAAGCTGTTTCAGCCAGGCAGCAGCATCTCCAGCGAGAGAGTAGGGGAAAAGCTTGAGAAACAGATAGTCATAGTTCACTCCATCATACTTCATCCCAGTGACTATGTCCTCAAACTCATCTATATGGTCCATTGGCTGCTCATTAGGGAAACCATGGAAGGCATTCTGCCTCAGAAGAGAGTAGTAGATGGTCTTGATCTCGAAATCATTCCTCTCAAAATCAGGAGGTACAAGAGCTGACCGGTTAGCATGAAACTCATCCAGACGGTTATAGTCAGCTAAAGTCCTCTCATGGACAACCATCTCTCTACCTTGACCTTGTCCAGGCTCTATAGGATCAGGGATAACATTCCCTTCAGCATAAATCCATTGCCCAGCAACATTGTACGGATTGTTTTGTCGGTCCCTCAGGGTACTGATATACCATGGATTTTAGGGCTTTTAACCATGGTATATATCTTATTTATCGAGTCTATTATTATGTTTTAGAGTATTTTCAGGTATTTATTAGGTACATGCACTTTTGGAGCGGAATTGGAGTTAATGGAGCATTGTGGGCAAGTTTGGAGCATAAAGCCGAGAGAGCTAATTCCACCAAGTCTGGACGACCTCTGCATCGATCGATGCACTCGTGGTGTCGATCGTTGCATCTCTGCGACAGCAGATTATGAAGACTTTGGAGATTTACACAATTGCCTAGAAGTTTCTCATATTCGCAAGAAAGCCCCAATTCGTGTTTTAGTTTATAATTAGGTTTTACAGCCACTTGTTAGGCTAAGTTTTATTCTCAGCTTTTCTAGAGAGAGTTTGAGGGGCTGGTTTTGTTCTCGAAAGAGACTTGATTTCGAACCCCTGTTCTTATTCTTTGATTATTTATGATATCTATTTTGACCATGTTTTCTGTTATGATTGCCATGTCTGATTAGATCTCTCGTTAGGCTAGGGATTCTCGTTAGGGATTTGAAGGAATGTTAGATTAACTAATTTATTAGATTCATCATCTAGTTCTTCATCTAATCTGTTCTTAATACTTAATATAAACTGGCCATTTAGATTACTGATTCTAGGTTGATTTATGCAACGACAGTTGGTTTATTTAACTAGATCTGATTAGGTGAGCAATTTATCTATCCGCAAAGGAATTTGGTTTAGAGAAATTGTGAACGAACAAACTTGGGATTAATGCATGTTTAGAACTCTAGGATTCGCAACGAAAGTTGGTCTGCTAGGTTGTTAGACATAGATAATTATCGCAGCGACAGCTGGTTAGTTTTACCTTCGTGATTCTAGTTCAAGAACGCTATAGATTGAATCTGATTGTTTGATTATCTAATTTCCTGATATCCTGAGAACTCCCGAAACTTGACACCTTCGTCTGATTGCTTATAACCACCTCACTTGATTTATTTACTTGCTATTTTGTTTACTGGTTTACAATTTGCTTCGCTTAGTTTAATCCAAATTACTTATAATCTATCGTGTGACAAGAGTCCTTGTGGATTCGATACCCTAAGTACTACAACTACATCACTGTGCACTTGCAGTTAGAATAGGGATAATTCTTGACCTATCAAGTTTTTGGCGCCGTTGTCGGGGACTCTTTGAGTTTGCCGATAGATTCAGTATTAGGATCTAGACTAAGCATTTTCTTTATTTTCCTAGTTTACTTACGCTTCTGTTTCTTTTGTGTTACAGGAATCGCATTGCATCGATCGACGCATACCTCGCATCGATCGACACAAGGCGAAATCAGTGATACCGAGAGCTTGAGCACTTAACGGGTTTCACTTTAATGGAACCTGTGATTCTGATTCGCGGTGAAAACGGCATTCTACGAGACCAAGAGGGTCATATATGCAACGCAAAGGGTCAGAAACTAGATACGGAAGGAAACCCCATCCTACCGGAGTATCATGCATTGGTTGGGAAGGTAACTGAGATGAGAGACAAGATTGATTCTATCCACATCATCCTACTAGGGAAGAGACAAATTCGAGCTGATGCAGTAGCTGAAGAGTTTGCAGAGATGAATTATATAGCTGGAGCTGATTATTATGGAAAGATGTATGCGAATCAGCAGAGACAAGGTTCTAGTTATGCTCCGAGATCGAGAGATTATGGTTATTCATCTCACCAAACATCTCCTGCACATACACATAAGAGCAGATTGGAAGTCATGATGGAGCAGTGTCTCGAAGGACAACAACAGACCACTGTGTTTTTCAACTCGAGGCTTGAAACCTTGTACACTGATTTGAATGGTAAGTTTGAGTCCTTGAACACTCATATGCGGCTGCTGGATACACAGGTGGATCAAATCTTAAATAATGCCAAAGAGAAGAAAGCTCAGAAAGCTCATGTCAACGCCACCTCAGTTCAGATTTACCATAGGATGAATCAGGGATCATATCTGGAAGTTAAGGCTATGGAAATTGTGGAAAACAGAGAAGAATTCAAAACTGAAATCCCTGAGTTTGAGAGCTTCGACGGACTAGACTCAACGGAGATTGACATTGATCTTTTGGTAAAATCCATCAGTGCCGATAAACACACTTTCAGTGTCATGGACACCCACAACAGTGCTTGGAAGGTTCAGATTGATAATGAACAAATCCAGGGAGAGAAATTTGAGTTTAAGACTGCTGAGCTCGTGGAAGAAGCTGAAAAACCCGAGACTGAAGCTGGAACTCAAGATGAACTAAATGCGTCGATCGTTGCACCACATGCATCGATCGTTGCATTACGTGAAGAATCAGCCTCACTTGTTTCTCGTGGAATTGTTAAGGAAAGAGTTTACAAACCTCCAATACCATTTCCAAAATTCCCTATAAGGTCTAAACATGAGCAGAATGTAGTCGAGAAAGTAGTAGTGGTGGATAAGGAGATGAATGAAGCTCCACCAGCTAAAGCTTTGCAAGCTCATCCTGGCGTATTGAGATGTGCGAGAAAGATAGTCTCCACTGATGGTCATTTGAAAGATAAAGTTCAGATTGGTGGAATTACAGCACCTGATAGTGGAGAAAAGAAGATGGTGGTTCTTCAGGAATCTACTCTAACATCTTCAGAGATTAAAACTGCTCATAAGCAGAAAGCTCCAAACATCTCATTTCCAACAAAGGTAAGACATAAATCATCTAAACTTAAACATCCTGACCGCACTACTTTGAATGCAGGAAAACACAGAATCCCACCCAAGCTTCACTCCAGCCCTAACTCTCTTCCTACGTTCCTTGGACGATCTCACGCTGATACTGCTTACACACCACCATGGATGAAGAGGCATTCACAGAGACATTCTAAGTCTCTGTTGAAACCCCCATGAATCTGATCTTAACCGTCCGGTCAAGCTAATAACCATAAACAAGCGTTGAGTGGGAGGCAACCCACTGTTAGGTTTTAGTGTTTTCTTATTTATTTTTGGTGTTTCTATTCGGATTTTTCGTTCTGGTTTTGTTTTTGGTTATGTTAACTGCAGAATACGAGTCTGGAGACTATAAATCGCTTAGCAACGATCGTCGTTGCCCCGAGCAACGATCGTCGCACCGGGTTCAAATTAAAATCAAAGGTACCAGATTTAACCAAAAAATCAGGTTGGTTTACCCAACCCGATTAAGCAACGATCGTCACAAACGTTGCAACGATCGTTGCACACCCGCGTGAGGTAAGTACCCGAGAACCTTTCTTTCTCTTTTCTTCTCTATTTTCGCGTTTTCTCCCCAAGAACCCTAAATCCCCTTTTACTCGATCTCCCTCATTTCTCACTCATTTTTAACAATTCAAGTGCCTAATCCACTCGATTTTCTCTCCTCTATCCATTTATACCATCCATTTCAACCGGTTTTAAGATGGCACCAAGGAAGAGACAGAATGTGCCTACTGATGAACCACATGCAGACTGGTTCGTACGCACATCTCCTATGCCTGCTCCTTACACTGGCGAGATTGGCACAGTGTGATCTCCTTGGCCGAAAGCAGAACAGGACAAGATTCCTGTGACTAGAGTATGGGCTAATGATGCTAAGACAGAGACTGAGAGTGATGCGTGTTTATAGAGGCCAGTTTCTGAGACTTTGGATGATTATGACACGGTGTTATACAACGCGTGGCATAACATGACTCTCAAGCCTATGCGTTTTGCAGACTTCTAGACCTGTCAGATGCTTGGGATTGACAGTCAGGTGCTAGAGGTTACGAGACAGATAGGGCTAGGGACGATGCCAATGAGGAGTTATGATCTCTATCCTGACTTGGTGCGACAGCTGTTGTCCACTTGTAGCGTCTATTACACGGATCCTGTTCTCAGGAGAGCTCGAGAGGGCACATTCACGTTCATGTGCGACGGACACATGTATCGGATTAGCATTCGTGATCTCTGTAGGATCTATGGCTTTGACGATCAGGCCACTCATTGCTCTCTGGTCAGAGAGTGGGATACCGAGAGCTGTCAGTTCTTCTGGGACCACATCGGCTGTGAAGTGTACAACTCACGCCATACGAAGCAGATACAGTTGCGCCATCCGGTTCTGCGGTATGTGGGGCACATTTTAGGATACACTCTCCTTTGCAAGGCTGAGGTGAACAAGCAAAGGAAGCTGGAGTTGCAGTTATTGTACACTGGAGTGAGTCATCTGTTCGAGGAGACACCTTTGCAGGATCCAGCTCCCCAGCTGAATTTGGGAGCAGTTTTTGCAGACCATTTGTGCGAGTTGAAGACCAAGCCATTTTCTGGGAAGAAGACTGAGTCCGTGGGAAGTTTACTTACTCCCATCTTCCAGCATTTCAGGATCTCCTCTGCTGGGAGAGAGTGCGTCACCAAGAGGCTGTGGATGGAATATGGTCACTTGAAGAACACTACGTGGATGAAGGACGAGAAGCTTTGGGTTTACCACGACACAGATGCAGATGAGTTGTGTGTGAAGCTTCCTGCTGCTGAGCTTACTAGAGTAGATTCGTTGGAGGCCTTGCGCTTTGAGCCTCCTAGGAACTTGAGACGCAGTGTTCCTACGATGGCACATCCTCTAGGTGAACCTTCTACGAGAGCTTCCTCTTCTTCTGCGCCTGCACTTGAAGTTCCTGCTACCCCTGCTACACACGACATTGGTCCCTATCCAGCTCCATCTATGCCTGTGCGTGAGATGTCTGAGGGTGATTGGAGAGAGCGTCAGGAAGGTATGTTTCAGACTATTTGGGAGTGGATGCGTGGCTGCACTTGCAGGAGACAGCCACAAGTTCATCAGCCCGTTCCTGCCAGTCGACGTCGACAGCGCTCTCCGACTCCAGTTGCTACGAGTGATTCTGGTCGTTATGATGGCATAGACGATGAGTAGAGGTTGAGAGTTGCATTCCATTTTCAGATTATCGGTTCTGCTGTTTTTCTTTTCTTTCCTTCTTTTGATTTCCTTTTGACTTTTCTTGTTATGTTTTTGGATGATATGCTTGCATTTGACCTATCTGTTGCTTTGATTTTGCTTGTCTATATTGAATTTCAGCTTTCAGGTTCGAAAATTGAGATTTTCTCACGGACTAAACCTGCTTACTTGCTGACTGATCCGAAAATCGCAGTGTGTCGATCGTCACAGAACGAGAAATCGCACTGCAGCGATCGTTGCGGACCTTAGCAACGATCGACACACGACGAAATATCGCCTAGCAACGGTCGTTGCATTTATGTAACGATCGATGCCTGTGCGACAAAGGTAAAAATCAGACAGAACTCAACACATCCATAACATTTTTGCTTTCTTTTACCAACCCTTTGCTTGACACTACTGGGGACAGTGTGTCTTAAGTGTGGGGGAGGTGCTACTGACTTTTTCTTTCTGTTTTCTTAGAGTCAGTCCAGTTTTTCAAAAAAAAATTGTTTTATTGATTCAAAACAGTTTAAGTAAGAAACGATGAATTTTTGAGAAGATTAACAGCACTTGCAGGAACTTAAGTAACCATTGGGATGAAGTTACAGACGATCTATGACTATTAGAAAACCCAGACACGGATCAGCCTACTGAGGACACCCACATCACTTCAGGCATCAGAGGATCCTTTTACTGACTTCACCTTAATACTGACTTAATTTTCTCACCTAAGGGCTTGGTATACCTTGTGTCGGATTCCTTTGTTAGTTCTGACACAGCCTGTAAACCTGTCCTATTTGGTTCCCTTCTCCCCTTCTATAAAGTAAAAAAAAATAATAATAAACTGAGGATGAGTTAGTAACTCCGAAGTGGTCATGGGAGTAGTAGCAAACACTATTACCTCCTGTGCGATCCATGGAATGTGTCCAAAGTACACCCCTTAACGGGAAGAGCACTGATAAAAAAAATAAAATGATACCCAATGGGAAAAAATCAGAATGCTAAGGAAGGGAAAAGAGAAGTAAGTGACTAGAGAAAGATAGTATGGTGGTCTATATCTGGCAAGGTAAGAGTCCATGTGCCCTTTGATCGATACTCCTTAGGTGAGTCCGCACTTAAATACTTGCAGAAGTCAGTAGGGTGAATTTGAATGCGTGAATGTGATTGTGGAGTTTACTTAGGACAGTTGCTAAGTGTGGGGGAAGTATATGTTGGTCTTGATGTCTTGCAGGTGATTCTTTCAGTGTAAGGGGAATCTGAGTGTTGTTGCTTCGAAGATGAAAAGAGTTTCTGAAAGTTTTCAAACCTCTTCACCATGTTTTAGTTCTCTGTTTTGCTTGAGGGCAAGCAAAGGCTAAGTGTGGGGGAGTTGATATACCATGAATTTTAGGGCTTTTAACCATGGTATATATCTTATTTATCGAGTCTATTATTATGTTTTAGAGTCTTTTCAGGTGTTTATTAGGTACATGCACTTTTGGAGCTGAATTGGAGATAATGGAGCATTTTGGGCAAGTTTGGAGCATAAAGCCGAGAGAGCTAATTCCACCAAGTCTGGACGACCTCTGCATCGATCGATGCACTCATGGTGTCGATCGTTGCATCCCTGCGACAGCAGATTATGAAGACTTTGGAGATTTACACAATTGCCTAGAAGTTTCTCATATTCGCAAGAAAGCACCAATTCGTGTTTTAGTTTATAATTAGGTTTTACAGCCACTTGTTAGGCTAAGTTTTATTCTAAGCTTTTCTAGAGAGAGTTTGAGGGGCTGGATTTGTTCTCGAAAGAGACTTGATTTCGAACCCCTGTTCTTATTCTTTGATTATTTATGATATCTATTTTGACCATGTTTTCTGTTATGATTGCCATGTCTGAGTAGATATCTCGTTAGGCTAGGGATTCTCGTTAGGGATTTGAAGGAATGTTAGATTAACTAATTTATTAGATTCATCATCTAGTTCTTCATCTAATATGTTCTTAATGCTTAATTTGAACTGGCCATTTAGATTACTGATTCTAGGTTGATTTATGCAACGACAGTTGGTTTATTTAACTAGATCTGATTAGGTGAGCAATTTATCTATCCGCAAAGGAATTTGGTTTAGAGAAATTGTGAACAAACAAACTTGGGATTAATGCATGTTTAGAACTCTAGGATTCGCAACGAAAGTTGGTCTGCTAGGTTGTTAGACATAGATAATTATCGCAGCGACAGCTGGTTTGTTTTACCTTCGTGATTCTAGTTCAAGAACGCTATAAATTGAATCTGATTGTTTGATTATCTGATTTCCTGATATCCTGAGAACTCCCGAAACCTGACACCTTCGTCTGATTGCTTATAACCACCTCACTTGATTTATTTACTTGCTATTTTGTTTACTGGTTTACAATTTGCTTCGCTTAGTTTAATCCAAATTACTTATAATCTATCGTGTGACCAGAGTCCTTGTGGATTCGATACCCTAAGTACTACAACTACATCACTGTGTACTTGTAGTTAGAATAGGGATAATTCTTGACCTATCAGGTACCTTGAGCATCGGGTATCAGAATCAGACGTTCTACAACCATCCTTGCTCTTCGAAGTTTCATGTTAGTCCTCTCTAGTCTAGCAAGCTCTTCAAGTTGGAGATTAACGAGATTAGTATTCGGATTACTTCTGGTATCACGCGTCTGCATAAACCGTCTGTAATCGCCAAGCAACGATCGATGCTAAGAGTGCAACGATCGATTCAACTCCAATCGCCTAGTAACGATCGACACAAAAGATGCAACGATCGATGCTATGCTATTTTAAAACCTGCGACAGAGAAACAGAGAAAAATCAGTAACTAAAATATAAAAAAATAAAAATCCTAGTCTAAACCCTAAGTTTGAATCTATCGAAGACTCCAAAGAGTCCCCGGCAACGGCGCCAAAAACTTGATAGGTGTAAAGTTTTAACCCTATACTAACTGCAAGTGCACAGTAATATCAATGTAGTACTTAGGGTATCGAATCCACGAGGACTCTAGGCAACGATAGAATTAGAACAGAAAAGATTAAACTAGGAGAAAGCAAATGTATTGAGAAACTAAAAAAATAATGTAAGAAAGTAAATCAGTAGCAGGATTGGTTGTAAGCAATTAACTAAGGGCGCTAAGTTTAGGGAGTTCTCAGGAAATCAGACAAGCAGATAAATCATTCAGTCATGATCAAATTAGGTATAGTTCTAGAACTCAAAACACAGATATAGAATTAACCAACTTTCGTTGTGAGAATTCTCTAAGCCTAATTGCAGAAATCCAAATGTCTTTGTAATTCCTAACAGATTAAACCAACTTTAAAATCAAGTTCGATATGTTCACAATTCAATTAAACCAAATTTATTTGCGAGTAATTCAATTGCTCAACCTAAATAGTTCAGATTCTAAACCACACTTTCGTGTCAATATAGCAACCTAAGATCTAGATTCTAAGTGATCAAGTTAGAACTAGCATTGAACACAATTTAGCTTGAAGAACATTTATTGATATGAATCCTTAACTGAATTAATTATATCTAGCAAGTCATAAAATCCTTAATGAGAATCCCTAAACCTAACTATGAATCTACTCAGACATGGAATATGAAAACATAATCAATGAATTAATAGATATCCTAAAAGAGATTAAATAAGTAAAGGGGTTCGAAATCTTCTCCAAAAACAAGATGTAGTATAGGATCAGATCAGCCCCAAATAGCTCTAAAAAATCTCAGCTCCAAAGTATGATAGCGTATGTTAAAACTGATGTAAAAACCTAATTATATAAGCTAATCACATCTTGGGGCTTCTTTGTAATTCTTGGAAACTTCTAGGTACTTTTGCAATATCTTCATTCTTCATTAAACCGCCGAGTTTGGCCCATCTCGCTAGTGTGTCGATCGATGCACATAGTGTGTCGATCGATGCACTACTCTGTTTCGGATAGTGAGCTCTATCTCTCGGGTTACAACACCAAAATGCACCAAAATGCTCCAATTACTCCAAATCCACTCCAAACGTGCTAGTACCTAATAAAACCTGTAAAAGACTCTAAAGAAACATAAAAAGACTCTAAAACGCACTTATATAATGGCATAAAACCGGTAAAAATCATGATATATCAGTAGGCCCATGTGGCTTGGCGGTCAGCTTTCGTCTCAAGCTTAAGACCTCCAATTGAGCCAAGCTCGACAAAGTTCCAGATACCGCGAACTGATTTTACTAGATCAACACCGATTGATGGCTTTAATGACCAGATACATCTCGGGAACCAGTCAGCGGTTCAGCCACATCTGCAATTCGCTCCGTTGGTAACAGACAAATACGACCTGCTCAGACAATATATCGAACAGGCTAACGCACAATTCATGAGTTTTAGTTCGCGAGTTCACAAGGCAACCAGTGCGGCACCTGACATTAATCGAGTAATCGAGGAAACGCGTCAAACGCCATTCACAAATCGAATTTCCTTCGCAAGGTTGTGGGATAAGAAAACTAAATTCCCAGACTTCTCGGGGAAGTCGGATCCTAAGGCTCACATAAGAGCATTTAGACTAGCAATGTTTCGAGTCTATCCGGCCGATGAGGAAAGAGATCATGCTTTCTTCAGACTCTTCGCGGAGAATTTATTGGGCCCGACCTTGGAAAGGCTTGTCGGACTGGAAGAAAGGTCTATTGACAACTTCAATCAGTTCATGACGGTTTTCCTTAAACAGTACTCCGTTTTCATCAAAGTCAAAACTACTAAGGCAGCCATGTTAACGTATCTCAACGACCTGATGAGTCACTTCGTTCGTACATTGATCGCTTCAAGGAGATTGAATCCAAAATCGCGAATTCAAACGACGAAGTAGCCTTAGAGGCATTGAGACGTGGACTATGGTACTCAACTGAGTTCCGCAAAGAAATCACATTTCGCGAACCAGTGTCTCTTGACGATGCCATACATTGCGCTTTGGCTTTTACTTTCCTCGAAGAAGAAACTGCGATCCTCAAAAGAAAAGCATCGGAAAGAGAAGAACCAGCCGAGCTCACATTACACTATTGGTAAAAAGGATTCCCATAAATCTGGAATCGTTAACGCGGTTGAAAACCCAAACGCTCACGTAAATTCGAGTATGACAAAGACAAGTACAGTGAACATCATAAGCACATAGGTCATTCGACACCTGAGTGTTACACTCGAGCTAACCTCAAAGCAATATAGAGAGAAGCTGAGAAAGTGCAAGAGTCTGAAGTCGAGGAGGTAGAACCCCCCGAAGACAAGGAACCCAAATCGACCAAAGGGTCGGATTCCAAAAAGCCGTCTCAAAACAAAAGAGAGCAACCCAAAGGGGAAAGAACTCCCTAGGCCACATCTCAAGGTTTCTAGAAAAGATTCGAGTTTATTCTCAGTGAACTAAGCCTATGTGGCGTTCCAGAGGGATTGGCTTTTACGCCACCCCTCTGCTCCTAAGAAAATTCTTAGCTTGTGCGTCAATATTCCCTGTTTCTGCGGGGGGGGGGGGGGGGGGGGGGGGGGAGGGGAGGGGAGGGGGTAGTAGGCGGGCTATACCCCCAAAGCGAATCGACTTTATATTCAGAGGCTCTAAGCTATGCGGAGACTCAGTTAACTCGATCAAAGCTCTTCAAAGAAGAGTCGAGACCGATATATGAGACAAAACTCTCGCACAAGGTCCCGATCACAAGATCTTATTTCGCAAAATCGAGACACTCAAAATAGATAAACCGCACGGCGATGCTTTGCTTGTCTGCTTGGTCGTCGGAGATGTCGAGCTCTCTAGGATATTGATCGATACGGGAAGTTCCGTTGATGTCCTATTTTATGACGCATTCAAAAAGATGGAGTTCAACGATTCCGAGATAGTCGAAGGTCGAACACCACTAGTAGGGTTCTCGGGAGAGACGACATACTCTTTAGGCTCTGTCTTCACGCCAGTAATTGTGGGCGGGGTCCAAAGAATGAAAGAATTTGTCGTTGTAGATCGTCAAGCCCCGTACAACACCATCTTAGGTCGGCCATGGATTTATGACATGAAAGCCGTACCTTAGACATACCATTAGTGCGTCAAATTCCCGACCCCTAATAGAGTAAAAACTGTATTCGGAAGTCAAAAATCTTCCAAAATTGTTAGATGACCGGGTACAAACAGATCGAAAGATCTCCTGCATAACAATTACAAAAATAGGAGGAGATCGCCGAAATACGAACTAAACAGCTGAATGACCCTAGTCAACGAGGTCTCCCCAAGGACCTCACGATGCAAGTTTGCATAGACGACGCCCATCCATAAATATGTGTCGGTATTGGAGCCGACCTCTCAAAATCTATAAAGGACGAACTAATATCATTCCTTAAGCAGAACGTAGAATCGTCTACATGGTCTTCGGCCGACATGAAAGGAATCGATATCGACGTAATAAGCCGTGAGCAGAATGTGGACCCGTCTTACAAACTGGTCAGACAACAACATTGCAAGCTTGGCCCCGAACTAGCTCAGCCCGGCAATGACGAATTCGATCGATTACTAAAAATAGGGTCTATCAGGGAAGTAAAATACCCCGACTGGATTGCGACCCAGTCATAGTGAAGAAAAAGAACGGGAAGTGGAGAGTATGTGTAGACTTCACAGATCTCAATAACGCGTGTCCGAAGGGAAGCTTCCCACTCCCGCACATCGACCGACTTGTTGAAGCCACATATGAACACCTACTCCTATCCTTTATGGACGCATTCCCGGGATACAATCCAATACTGATGAACCTAGAAGACTAAGAAAATACCTTGTTCATAATTGGTCGAGGCACCTACTGCTTCAAAGTGATGACCTTTGTCATCAAGAACGCATGAGCTACATATCAACGTCTCGTCAACAAAATGTTTGCCTGACAATTGGGTAAAACCATGGAGGTCTACGTAGACGATATGTTGGTTAAATCCTCAAAATGCGAAGACCACATCGCTCAGCTAAAAGAATGTTTCATCATTCTTAACAAGTAAGGGATGAAGCTCAACCCCACAAAGTGCACCTTCGGTGTCCCATCAGGATAATTCTTAGGTTACTTAGTAACCGGAAGGGTAATCGAGGCAAATCCCAAGCAGATTGCCACATATTTGGAGATGTCATCTCCAAATACAACACGAGAAATCCAAAGACTGACCGGCAAAATTGCAGCACTAAATCGCTTCATATCGAGGTCGACCGATAAGTGTCTTCCATACTATCAACTCCTAAAAGCAAATAAGAAATTTCTTTGGGATGAGAGGTGAGAAGAAGAGTTCACCCAGCTCAAAAACTATCTAAGCGAGCCCCTGATACTGGCGAAACCAGTGGAGGGAGAACCATTATACCTTTATTTAGTGGTCGCCTCAGTGGCGGTAAGTAGGGTTTTAGTTTGCGAAAATCAAAATGAGTAAAAACCAGTCTACTATGTAGCAAAATTTTGATTGATGCAGAGACGAATATCCTGCAATGGAAAAACTCGCATTGGCACCGGTAACATCGGCTCAAAAGCTGCGACCATACTTCCCGTCTCATTCAATCGTAGTAATCACCTTGCAACCATTAAGGACAATCTTACACAGCCCTAGTCAATCAGGTAATGGTAAAGTGGGATATCTAACTAAGCGAGTACGATATAGAGTTCAGAACTCGAACGTGCTTAAAAGCACAAGTACTTTCTGATTTCATAATCAAACTCCCCCTGACCGTCGAACTCGAGTCGTCTTCATCCAAAAGTGGACTTTCCATGTCGACAATGCATCCACAAAACAAGGATCTGGGGTTGGAGTCAAACTAGTCTCTCCCGCGGGGGAAGTATTAGAACAGTCCTTCAGGCTCAGCTTTGTTGCGTCAAATAATGAAGCGGAGTTCAAAGAACTGATAGCCGGACTTAGACTTGCGATAGCAATCGGAGCGCGCGAAGTAGACGCCTTCGGTGAATCCCAAATTTTCACGAGCCAATTCTACGGCGACTACGAAGCCAAGGACAAACGAGTGGAGGCATACCTTCATGTTGTTCACAGCCTCGCTGACAAGATCGATTTCTTCGACCTAACCCGGATTCATCGAGCAGAGAATATGACGGTCGATGCTTTAGCAGCATTAGCCTCGACCTCTAATCCAACCTTAAAAGGATCATACCAGTTGAAGGAATCAAAAAATCTAGCATAGATGTCACGCTGAAAGCCTAGTCTCTCAAAGAGAAAGGATCTAACCAACCGATCGATGTCGAATTGATACCTACGGAAGGAAAACCCGAAAGGGGAACCAATCCCAAGGTCATCGAAGTCAACGGCGACATCAAGCATAGAAAAGCCATCTGCATAGCTAACGTGTCGGACGGTCCCATAAAAGCGACCTCCACAAACCAGACCTCGCAAATCGATACCAAAAATTATTGGAGAAATCCCATTATCAAATACATCATAAGTGGTACACCCCCCCCCCCCCAGATAGGTGTGCTGCTAGAAAGCTCGAAGCACAAAACACAAGGTATTGTGTAACAAAAAGAAAAGCTCTTCAAACGAAGTCTTTATGGACCTTACCTCAAATGCCTTAGCGGTGAAGAGACCCTAAAAGTAATGACCCAAGCTCATGAAGGATCCTGCGGAAGCCATTCCGGACGACGAGCCTTGGCCATACGAATCAAAAGTCAAGGTTTCTTCTGGCCGACTATGTCTACAGAGTGCGAACAATTTTCGACGAAGTGCGACATGTTTCAAAGGCATGCTCCGATAATACACCAACCTTCGGAGGAACTCTCTTTGATCTCCTCGCCGTATCCTTTTATGGGGGATGTATATGGTGGGACCCCTCGTCGCATCAGGAAAGAAGAAAACGATGCATTAATTTATCATGACTGACTACTTCACCAAATGGATCGAAGCTGAGTCCTACCAAAAAATCAAGGATGTCCATGTAAAAGAGTTGGTTTGGCGGAACATAATATGTAGTCACAGACTTCCTCATGAGATCGTCACTGAAAACGGACCGCAGTTCATATCGAATATATTCCAAAATTTCTTCAAGACTTGGAACATTAAGCTGACCTACTCAACACCTCGTTACCCCCCAAGGGAACAGACTAGCCGAGGCAGCCAACAATTCAATTATGAATAACCTGAAGAAAAGGCTCGATGAATGCAAAACCAACTGGAGTCATGAACTCGAAAATCTACAGGCATAACGTCCTTCTCCTTAGCCTATGGTATCAAGGTTGTAGTTGAAACACCCCATTCCGACTCTAAGGCCGGAACGGCCGTTCCATTATCTAAGTAATCCGACTTGATGTTCGTTGTCAACCTCAAGCCCAGTTATTCTATACTTAAACAATTCTAGCTTAAGTTCATTTCCATTCATTCAATTCCATTCAATCTTAGCTAAGGCAAATGAGGAATATAGAAGAAATAGACATTTTATTAATCAAATCAAAGGTACTAATACATGTAGTTCAATCCGCATTATGCTATAAAATATTAGTCCTAAACAATGTCTATCTTTCACACACACCACTCGTCCACGGTCTTGGTCCGCTTCTAGGATTGATCATCCTTATGATCATCCGCATGTCCTGAAATGCAACAAAACAACATAAGTATAAAGTGTATAACCAGCAACTTAGCTTTATACATTTCTATATGATCCAAACCCAAATGCAACATAAAACCCTAAGTCCGTTCTAATTCCATCTAAATCGGCTAAGTTACCTAAACCGGACCGCGCCACGATCATTCCGAATCCGCGGCCATAGCCGCGATCCATGATCATGCGCGTCAGTCCACATAGCCGCGATCCGCATCTCGGCAGTACGCACGTCCGCATGGACGGATCAGCGCGTACCGCGATGTGCGTTTGCCGCGTCCAACCGTGCGCCCGCTACCGCTTACCGATGGATCGTCCGGTACGTACCGCGCTTACGTCCGTAAGGACCATGCGGTCGTCCGTGTTGAAGATATCGCATACTGCTATCGCGCGCCAGTCTGCCCGTCAATCCCGTCCCGCGCGCATCACCGTAAGCCAACCAGCGCACGACGAGCGATCATCCTTACAGACATCGCGTACGTCCGGCTATCATCCCGCGGTCTTGGCGCCTGTCCGTTACGAACGGTCGCGACTGTTCACCGCGAACGGATGCGATGGTCCGCGGACGGTTGCCATCGATCCGTGACCGCGGTGCACGGTCCGCGACTTTCCCATGATCCCACAGCGATTCTCACGGCTAAGCCGTGATCGATCCGGTCCTTTCCAACCGTTCGCGCTCGGCCAACCCGTTCATGAGGTTATGATCCGGCTATCATTTCCCGATAAGCCGTCCGACCAGTCCATGACCCGGCTGTCTTCCCGACATACCGTCTGATCACCCGCAAGCGAGCCTAATGACCTTATGCGCATTCGATACACGCTTCAACCAGAACCACCGCGATCATGGCCTTTGGCCGATCGCTTGATTGATCCAACAAAGCCGACCCTAAAACCGTGAAGCCTAAGCCCGGTTCTAGTTCCAGAAGTAGAAGAAGAAGAGAAGTAATCCGGCCACAATTCCAAACCGGTCCATGGTCCATTAGCTTGGCCATGGCCGCGAGAATAAGAGGACTCGGACTAACCTTTGTGGTCGTAGTGGAATTGCCCGGATCACGGCTTGTTTCTCCCGCCATAATGCCGCCTTAAGCCGCTCCGATTCACCACCAAAACCCTTGCACATTCGCCGGTTCTCTCTCTTGAAATCCGGCCTTCAACCGCTCTCTCTCTCTCTCTAGGTTTTCACTCGATTTCTTTAGCCTTTGCCTTAAAGAAAATCTGGGTTTTCCCCCTTGTGAACTTGTGTGCGAAAATGGCCTCCAAGCCTTCTATTTATAGGCCAAAAATCGCCCATAACCGCCCAAGCCAAAGGATGTCTTTGGGGCTAGCGAATGGACACAAAGCCATTGGTGGCCATTCGCTTATGGGGCGCTAGATCAGCTAGTGTCACTAGCTGATCAGCTGAATTCGCACTTCCACACTTCAGCTTTGCTGAGCTGAGCTGGTCACACTCCTTCCAGCTGTTTCCCACACGATTAAGCTCCATTCCAGCTGAGCTTAACCTTCTCCCGTCCATAGAACACTCTCCTTGACCGCTCACAATCTTAAGTTTGGTGTTTCTGGTTCCATGGACGCCCAATGGCCCTTAGGCCGGTTCGGGGATGTTATAGTAGTTCCCGCAGAAATCCTTGTTTCGAGCATTCGCCAATCAGAATGCCCACAAAACGAGGAATTAAATAAACAAATGATAACTAATGAGCTCAATCTCGTAGACGAGCGTAGGAACCTCACGCTAGCTAGAATCTAGGAATACCAACAGGCTGCAGCTCGCTACTACGATTCCTGGATTAAAACCCGAAGGTTTCAAGTAGGTGAGCTCATATTGAGAAAAGTTTTCGACCATAAAAAGGAAGAACAAGCTGGGAAGTTAGGAGCGAAATGGAAAGAGCCCAACCAAGTCACTGACATCGTTCAGGAAGTGGTGTATTGACTCAAGTCGGTAAAAACCCAGAAATCCGAACTACGTCTTTGGAATATTATCAACCCCAAAAAGTACTTACACTAGGAAGGCGCCACTAAAAATCCAACTACATAAAAGCTTGATCCCTTAAAAGGATACGTAGGCAGCTTGACATCGAGCGCAACCACCCCAAATATCTTACATATGCAGGACTTGCGGTCTCAAGCAGACAAGAAGACATCGCTCACAGCCTAGTACGCTCAACTCCTAATTGAGTTCGCAATCTGTTAAGTTTGTCAATACCATATTGTAGTAAGCCTTTTCCTTATTCAATACATTTCCGATGTCATTATAGCAATCTCAAAAGGATCCTCTTTACTGCGACCTCAAAAAGGTCCACTTTCAATCGATATCAAAATAATCCTAATTATAGCGACCTCAAAATGGTCCACTTTTAAGCGATCTCAAAACGATCCTCATTATAGCGACCTCAAAACGGTTCACTTTCAAGCGATCTCAAAATGATCCTCATTATAAGGATCTCAAAACGATTCTTTTTACTGCGACCTCAAAAACGGTCCACTTTGAAGCGACCTCAAAACGATCCTCATTATAGAAACCTTAAAATGTCCACTATTAAATGATCTCGAAATGATCCCTTCCTTCTGCGATCTTAAAATGACCCGTCCTAAAAATATTTTCTACTCTCGAAATCACCCTTCGCGGATGTACTCTATTTCACAACTATAAGAAAGGGGAATGAACCTCCCTCGACCGAAACTTTAACTTTGTCGAATTTCGCCTAAATCCGAGATCGATCCTTTGAGAATCTCGAAAGTTCATCGGTCAAAAGCAATTGAGATCTCGTTAAACGAACTCAACAAGAAAATACTTATGTTTTAAGAAGCTCTATCGATGTCATTCTGTCACATCGAACAAATCAGATCGAGATTTTTTACTCGCTGATAAGACGCTTTGATAGGTTCTAGTTTTAATCCTATTCTACTGCAAGTGCACAGTTAAGTGATTGTAGTATATAGGGTATCGAATCCACGGAGACTCTGGTCTCGATAGATAAAGAACCGTAGGAATTTAAACTAAGAAGAAAGCAATTTGTATTAAACTAAATAGCAAAGCAAGAAAGTAAACAAGTAGCAGATTGTTGGTGGTAAAAGCAGTTAATTAGAGTTGCTAAGTCTAGGGCGTTCTCAGGAAATCAGACAAGCAGACAAATCAATCAGTCAGGATCTAATTAAGCACAGTTCTAGAACTCAAATCACGGATATAGAATTAACCAAATCTCTTTGCGAGAATTCTCTAAGTCTAAGTTCAGTAATCCAAATCTCTTTGCAATTACTAACAGATTAAACCAGCATTAATTTCAAGTTCGATATGTTCACAATTAAACTAAGCCAAATCTCTTTGCGAATAATTTAATTGCTCAACCTAAATAGTTCAGATTCTAAACCACACTCTCGTGTCGTATTTAGCAACCTAAGATCTAGATTCTAATTGATCAGGTTAGAACTAGCATTAAGCACAATTTAGATCGAAGAACATTCTATTCATGTGAATCCTTAACTGAATTAAACAAGTCTAGCAAGTCATGAAATCCCTAATGAGAAACCCTAAACCTAACTATGAATCTACTCAGACATGATTAATGAAACAGAAATCATAGAATTAATAGATTGCATATAAGAAATTAAATAGATAAAGGGGTTCGAAATCTTCTCCAAAATAGATGAAGTACAGGAATAGATCAGCCCCAAAGGCTCTAAAAATCTCTTAGCTCTAAGTATGAAAGCGTATCTAAAATAAACACCAAAATCCTAATTATATAGGCATAATCTCGGCTGGGACTTCTCTGTAAATACTGGAAACTTCTGGGCCAAACTGCAAAATCTTGAATCTTCATTAAACCGCCAAATCGGCCCATCTCGCTAGTGTGTCGATCGACACCAAAGGTGTGTCGATCGATGCATGATCTCAAATCGGACAGTGAGCTCAATCTCTCGGCCAAGCACTCCAAAAATCCCCAAAATGCTCCAATATCTCCAATTCCGCTCCAAACCTGATTATACCTGTAAAAGACTCTAAAAGAACACAAAAGAAAACTAAAACACAATTATATCATGGCATAAAACCGGTAAAAACCATGATATATCACACTTCTATATTCTGACGAACTAAGAGTTCACCAAAAAAAATATCCTGATCGAGTGAGCTCTCGTAAAACGAACTCAAATGGCTTCGATCGAATGTAATCGAATCCTAGATCGTTTCATAACTCGGATTACCGAACTGATTCACTGCAAATTTTGTTCGATTATTTAAAAAGCCCTTTCGGGCAACATAGAGTTCAAAAAAAATAAAAGCCCTCCGTGGGCAACACCAAAGAGTTTAAAATAAAAAGCCCTTTCAGACAACATTGAACTTTAAAAAAAAATATTTTAAAAGGGGACTAGAAGGAGAGGAGTTACGAGTCAGCCTCAATCG
The DNA here is from genome assembly GCA_030180135.1 of Orychophragmus violaceus. Classification (NCBI taxonomy): domain Eukaryota; kingdom Viridiplantae; phylum Streptophyta; class Magnoliopsida; order Brassicales; family Brassicaceae; genus Orychophragmus; species Orychophragmus violaceus. The sequence continues at coordinate 43,038,449 of CM058231.1, read as the reverse complement.
ACCATCTTCTCATCACCATCCAAGTCCTTCGCCCCTGAGACTGGACCTTGCAGTAACACGCTAGCGGTCTCCTAAGGATGGTTTGATCTATGCGGGTCCTAGTTCATTGGCAGTTGTGTATCAGGATTGATCAGCATCACCAAGTCTTCCGAGATCGTGGGGAGAAAACGTTTACTGATGGAAAAGTCAGCGACAATCACAACAACCAGCTCAGCCTCCTTCTCCGCTTTCTTCACAACCAGCTTGTTAATCTCACCCACCGTGCCGAATCCCCCACCAATGATCGCAACGAGGAGATCTTGGTTCGCGATAGCCTCCTGGAGAGCGATCTCGATGTGGACCTCAGTCTTCTTCTTCTCCCATTTCTCCTTGATCTGATGGAGGATCGACATGTACATCTCGTGAAGCTCTCGCTTCACCGCCTACACCGACCTCGCCGTCTCTCGAACAACAGCGTCACTACTGGAAATGGATTTACGATTCTCCTCGTCATCACGGGTCGCCTGCTTAAATGAGAGCTGCATCTCCTTCTGATCTGCGAACATCTTGTATGTGGTAATCCGAGATTGATCTTGAGGTTCTCCTCCGATTTCTCCAGCTCCATGATCCAGGCCTCCTACTTCTGATACCTAGCCAGCTGCCTGCCCAGTGCCGCCTCTAGAGCCTTCGCATCTTGAAGGTTGACGTTGAGGTCTTCAACGACCTTCTATGCCTCCTCCACCTCGCCAGTGCGAGGAACTTCCTTCGATCTCTGCTCGGAAATTGCGGCATACTTTTTGGTCGCTTCAAGGGCCTAAGTAACACATAAGCAAGAATCAGAGATTGCCAAAGAAACCAAAAAAAGTAAAACAAATTTTACGACAACTTCATAATACCTTTCCTTGGGCTGTCTGTTGGAATTGTGTCCAGTAATCTCGGTACTGTCTCTAGAAAGTAAGAGTATGTCAATGATCAGACATAAGTCATATAATACTGGGGGTCATGATAGCTTGCTAGAGTCCGCTCATGATCTATAAGTCTTGGACTTATTGCCTTTATTATATGATCCCATATGGGTCACACGCCTAAGCTAACAGGAAAATGTGTAGGAACGGTTTAGAAGAAGTACGGTAAAAGTGCTAGGCATTTACTGTACTTAGAGAGAATAAAACGGTTTAGCCACTGTGTGTCGATCGATACACAAGGGGTGTCGATCGACACAGTGCGCGAATGCCGTCGAGTTAATTGGTGTTTGGGCCAAATGGCCCAAACGGAACCGGACAAGTTTTATAAGATAAAACTAGAGTTCAGAACAATTAACCCTAGCCCCTTAGCCGAAAACTCTCTCTCTCTCTGCGCCGAGTTCCTAGTGGTCTAGCAGCCGTTTTCTGTGATCGCGTGTGTGAACCTTTGGAGGATTCATCTCTCGGTGTTTCTCTGATCTCTGACCTGTTCTCTCCTTCCGCTGCAATTAACAGGTAAAAGGTGAGATCATCATTTGTTTCTATTCGAGAAGAACCTAGATCCGCATGTTTAGGTTGATATGAATCTAAGAATTAAATCAGGATCAACTAAACATTCCTTCAGTGGTATCAGAGCCATTGGTTCTGGTTTTTCTTGTTTAGATTCAAGTTTAGGATTGTTTTTCTTGTTTAAAAGTGTTTTGAATCAACTACTGATAAGAGAAATCACTTAAGCAACAAGGAATTGAAACCTAAACACACTTAAAATCGCAGAAACCAAGCTATATTGATTTGGTAGAATGCGATTTTCAAAAGTCAGTATCGACTGCGATCGCATGGATCGATCGATACGATCGCATGGATCGGTCGATACAGTCTATCGGCTAACCCTGTTAACGCGTGAAAGCATCGATCGATGCAGGATCGATGCAGGTTCGATGTTGGTGCATCGACCGATGCGGTTGGTGCATCGATCGACACGGTTAGGGTTTTGGCTCGGTTCCGTGCATGCGTGAGAGCATCGATCGATACAGGATCGATGCACGATCGATGCAGGATCGATGCTGAGAGCATCGACCGATGCGGTTGATGGATCGATCGACACGGTTGGTTCATCGATCGACATGGTTGGTTTAAGGCTCGGTTTAATTTTTGGTTAAAATTAATTCGTCCTGGTTTAATAAACAGATTTAATAATTTTATTAAGTCTGGTTAAACCGGGATAAGAAATCCAATGTCGAAAGAATTATTGGATTTAGTGCCTAAACCAGGATTTTCTAATTTGATTTGGTTGGACCAAATAAATTGAGAAAATCCGGTTTAGTAAATAACCGGTTGACAATTGTGGTCGTCGTAGTAATTAATTTTGGTTAGACCAATTTTAATGAACCAGACCGGTTATGTCATCTAATTGGACGATCGGGTTATGTCTCGGACATAGACCAATTCTTCGGCCTCGGGCCAAGAAGTTAAAACGATTGGGCCAATTATTTGAGTCTTTCTTCAGATTTAATTTAAAATTTATTTTATAAAGAATATAAATCGATTTTAAATTAAAGTTTCCGATATTTTGAAATTAGAAAGTTTCTTAATTTATAGAAGTTTCTAGATTTGCATGATTCGGATTTTAAGAAATTTCTAAAGTTAGAAAGTTTCCGTTTTTAGAAAGTTTCCAATTTTAGAAAGTTTCCAAAAATAGTAGGTTTCCAAAAATGGAAAGTTTCCCGAAATAGTAATCTTCTATTTTGGGAATGAATTTTTAAATAAACCTACGAACCTCAAATAATATCAAGCGTTGGATGTCTTGTCCATTCTATGTCAGCTGTCGAAGCCCATTCAATTGTATTCATGGCCTTACAGTGTGAGGGTGTCTGCTTTTGCGTGGATAAGACGGTTTGTGATTCATAAATGTCATTGGGAGTCCCAGACATTAATGATTACATGACTGTATAGTCTGGTTTTCTTGACTAGGCCATCGGGAGTCCCGTGCCTTGAGACATCAGAGTGGATTGGGCCTCGGGCCCAGATTCACAACCAAAAGTTATATCACGGATATAATTTGCCGACATAGGGCTTACCGATATAAGCTAAGGTTGGGTGATGGCCAGTGGCCCACTTTGATCTTAGTTATATGTGGATCTTGGAATCATTATATTCTATTGAGGGTAACTTATGTTATTGAATATAATGCGTGATTAATCATATTAAATTTAATACGAGATTAATCATATTGAACATTTTAACTAATAACCTTTTTATCTATATATTTCAGCTATGACTACTACAAGCACACAAAACACATTCTCGATCCGGTCTATTCTCGAAAAGGAGAAGCTGACTGGAACGAACTTCCTGACGTGGTCAAGGAACTTGAGGCTAGTCCTCAAGCAGGAGAAGAAGGATTATGTCCTTCGTGATCCTCTCCCCGAGAGGCCTCCTGCCAATGCCGCCAGGACTCTGCATAATGCTTGGGAAAAGCATTCGTCAGATGAAAATGATGCCTATTGCCTGATGTTGGTGACAATGACTCCTGAGCTGCAAAAACAGTTCGAGAGTGTATTGTCACCCATCGAGATAATGGCAAGCCTGAAATCGCTTTTTCAGGAGCAGGCTAGGACTGAGAGGTTTCAAACAGTTAAGAACCTCTTGGACTGCAAGTTGGCTGCGAATGCGGCAGTGAGTCCTCATGTCTTGAAGATGATGGGTTATCTCGATCATCTTCAGAAACTCGACTGCCCAATCAGCCAGGAACTTGCCTGCGACATCATTCTGCAGTCATTACCTGCAAGCTATGATCAGTTCATTCTGAACTTTAACATGCATGGCTTAAGTAAGACATTGCCTGAGCTTCACGGAATGCTCAAGACTGCGGAGCCCAATTTGAGGAAAACCGCCAAGGACCCCAATGTGCTTATGGTGCAGAAGGGCAAGGGGTTTAAGAAATCCTCTGCTAAGGATAAGGGAAAGGCCAAGGCTGTCCAAGTCGCGGACAAGGACACGCCAAAGCCCAAGCCCAAGTCCAAGGCTGGGCCAACTGACATATGCAGGTTCTGTAAAGAACCAGGGCATTGGAGGAGAGAATGTAAGAAATTCCAGGAAGGTCTAAAGGAATTGAAGAAGAAGACTTTTGAGACTTCTTCAACAGGTATTTTTGTTATAGAAGTTAATACAACTACTTCTGATAATACCTCATGGGTTATGGATACTGGTTGTGGGGCTCATATTTGTACTAATATGCAGGCACTCAGCAACAGTAGAAGGCTGAAGCAAGGACAAGTGGAGCTACGAGTTGGGAATGGAGCGAAAGTTCCAGCACTAGCTGTAGGCACTTACTTGTTGTCTTTACCTTCGGGATTGATTTTAGAACTCAATAATTGTTATTTTGTACCTGCTATAAGCAGAAATATTATTTCAATTTCTTTGTTGGATTTGGAAGGTTATGATTTTTCAGTTAAGAATAAATTATGTTCCTTCAATCGCAACAATTTGTTCTATGGTTCTGCCCCTCTTATGAATGGGCTTTACATACTCGATCAATCCGCGCCAATTTATAACATTAATACCAAACGGTTCAAACCTAATGAGGAGAACCGAACGTTTCTATGGCATTGTCGTTTAGGGCACATCAGCGAGAAACGCATCAAGAGGCTCCATTCGAATGGACTTCTTGGCTCATTTGACTTTGAGTCATGTGAGAAATGCGAATCCTGCATGATGGGCAAAATGACACGGGCCCCCTTTAATAAACCTAACGAGAGGGCCAGTGACGTATTGGGCCTGATACACACTGATGTGTGTGGCCCAATGTCCACAAATGCAAGAGGAAACTATCAGTACTTCATTACCTTTACTGATGATTTCAGTAGGTATGGATATGTTTATTTAATGAAACATAAGTCTGAATCTTTTGAGAAGTTCAGAGAATTCCAAAATGAAGTACAGAACCAACTTGGCAAAAGCATTAAGGCTCTTCGGTCCGACCGAGGAGGAGAATACTTAAGCCAAGAATTCAGTGATCATCTGAGAGAGTGTGGGATCGTATCCCAACTCACTCCTCCTGGAACACCTCAATGGAATGGTGTGTCTGAAAGGAGAAATCGAACCTTATTGGATATGGTTCGATCTATGATGAGTCACACAGACCTTCCAATATCCCTTTGGGGATATGCTCTGCTAACAGCAGTGTTCACTCTAAATAGAGCGCCATCGAAAGCAGTAGCAAAGACACCATATGAATTATGGACTGGAGAAGCTCCAGTGCTGTCTTATCTCAGAATTTGGGGTTGTGAAGCCTATGTCAAGAGATTGATCTCAGACAAGCTTACACCAAAATCTGACAAATGCTACTTCATTGGTTATCCACGGGAAACCAAGGCTTATTACTTCTATCTACGTTCCGAGAACAAGATCTTTGTTGCCCGGGATTGTAACTTTCTTGAGAGGGAGTTTCTCTCTAAGAAAGACAGTGGGAGTAAGGTACTGCTTGAAGAAATTCAAGATGAACAGGATACTGCTCAACCTAATGAGGAAGAGCAGCAGGAGGACCTACAAGAAATTGTAGAGCCTGAACCTGTAGTACCTGAAGTTCGAAGATCCGGGAGGATCCGTCACGAACCCGAGAGATATCAAGGATTCCTCGTGACTGACTGTCATGATCTTCTGATCATGGATGGTGATGAACCATCGAACTTCAATCAAGCCATGATGGGCCCAGATTCCTCTAAGTGGCGCAAGGCCACTGATTCCGAAATGGACTCCATGTCGGTCAACCAAGTGTTTTCGTTGGTTGACTTACCCGCTGGTGTAAAAGCCATCGAGTGAAAATGGATCTTCAAGAAGAAGATTGACGTGGATGGAAATGTCCAGATTTATAAAGCCAGGTTGGTGGCAAAAGGTTTCAGACAAGTTCACGGTGTGGATTACGATGAAACCTATTCACCAGTGGCTATGATGAAATCTATTCGGATTCTACTAGCAACTGCAGCTTTTCATGATTATGAAATTTGGCAGATGGACGTGAAAACCGCCTTCCTGAATGGTATTCTGGAAGAGGATGTGTATATGACACAACCTGACGGTTACATAGATCCAAAGAATGCTGGAAAAGTATGCAAGCTTCATAAATCCATTTATGGATTGAAGCAAGCATCGAGGAGCTGGAATCTTCGTTTTGATGAAGCGATCAAGCAATTTGACTTCATCAGAAACGAAGAAGAACAATGCGTGTATAAGAAATCTAGTGGGAGCAAGATTGTATTTCTTATTCTGTATGTCGATGACATACTGCTTCTCGGAAACGACGTTCCAATGCTGAAGTCCGTAAAGGACTGGCTTGGAAGTTGTTTTTCCATGAAAGACATGGGTGAAGCCGCATACGTTCTTGGAATCAGGATCTACCGGGATAGATCTAGAAGGCTGATAGGCTTGTGTCAAGATTCATACATTGACAAAGTCCTACAAAGATTCAGCATGAAGGATTCCAAGAAGGGCTTCACGCCAATGGTACATGGCACAACGCTAAGCAAGAAGCAGAGCCCTACGACGGCTGCTGAGCTTGAGCGCATGAAGAATATTCCTTATGCATCTGCAATAGGATCTGTCATGTATGCCATGATCTGTACTCGTCCTGATGTTGCTTATGCATTGAGCATGACGAGTAGATACCAGTCAAATCCAGGTGAAAACCATTGGATTGCCGTAAAGAATATCTTGAAGTATCTGAGACATACTAAGGATAAGTTCTTAGTGTACGGTGGAAGTGATGTGCTTAAAGTCAGTGGATTCACGGACGCAAGTTTCCAGACAGACCAAGATGATTTCCGGTCACAGTCCGGTTATATCTTTTGTCTGAATGGCGGTGCAATCAGTTGGAGAAGCTCCAAGCAAGACACCGTTGCAGATTCCACTACAGAAGCTGAATATATCGCCGCCTCAGAAGCTGCGAAGGAAGCTGTTTGGATACGAAAGTTCATTATTGAACTAGGTGTGATACCAGATGCGGCTGAGCCTCTGGCACTGTTTTGTGACAACAATGGTGCTATAGCTCAGGCAAAGGAACCAAGATCACACCAGAAATCCAAGCATGTTCTAAGAAGATTTCACTTGATACGTGACATCATTAATAGAAAGGAAGTCAAGATCAGCCGAGTTCAGACTGATGATAACGTCGCTGATCCGTTGACAAAGCCACTCCCAAGGCCTAAGCTCGAGTTTCTGACTGAAGCTGTAGGCATTAGAGACATTGAAATGTAATCTAAATTTGAGTGGGAGTTTGAGGGCTTTTATTTAGTTATTTGATATGTTTTTGTAAAACATTCTTATGTTTAATGAAATTATTATTTCAAGATTATTTTAACTGTGATGAAATAATCGTTCCAAAATGATATGAACCATTTTATAGGTCATCGAAGTGAATGATTTGATCTTGAGTCATCGAAGTCATTTAGCTTGATCATGAGACCCTATATTTGATAGATGTTTTATATCATCCCGTCCCTAGTCGAAGGTTGTTGAAATTGGAACACCAACAACCGTGTGAGACTGGATTGGTACGTGACTTATGACAAAGTCTCAGTGTGTCATAGATGCGCGGCATCAAAGTCAGTACATAGGTGTATGTTTGGGAACATACGACCGGACAAGACCCGCTTATAAGAACTCTTCAGGATATTTATATCTGTGTCATAAGAGATTCTTACTACGACTATAGAGTATAGTCCTTAGACCTGAGTTCGCATGCATGTGACTGCACATGGACTGGTGCACTTTGATCATTGTCTAACGCTATCGTTCTGCGATAGTTATAAGGACCTTGTTTGGGTACATTATGAAATGAGTAGTTTACAGTGATGGAACAAGACAGAATTTGTCCCTCCAATATAAATGGAGTGAATATCTCTAGGCCAATCGGAGATTTGAATACTGGAAAATGCATGGCCATGCTCAAACGGACTGTCCCGAGTCGTTTGGATTGTCAGTATCGAATCAGAGTCCGATGAACAAGATTAGGCTTTATAAGGATGACACCAATCTTGCCTTATGACTAATCGAGATATTGTGACAAAAGGATTATGAATACAGAGATTCCAGTACAAGTGGGAGATTGTTGGAATTGTGTCCAGTAATCTCGGTACTGTCTCTAGAAAGTAAGAGTATGTCAATGATCAGACATAAGTCATATAATACTGGGGGTCATGATGGCTTGCTAGAGTCCGCTCATGATCTATAAGTCTTGGACTTATTGCCTTTATTATATGATCCCATATGGGTCACACGCCTAAGCTAACAGGAAAATGTGTAGGAACGGTTTAGCAGAAGTACGGTAAAAGTGCTAGGCATTTACTGTACTTAGAGAGAATAAAACGGTTTAGCCACTGTGTGTCGATCGATACACAAGGGGTGTCGATCGACACAGTGCGCGAATGCCGTCGAGTTAATTGGTGTTTGGGCCAAATGGCCCAAACGGAACCGGACAAGTTTTATAAGATAAAACTCGAGTTCAGAACAATTAACCCTAGCCCCTTAGCCGAAAACTCTCTCTCTCTCTGCGCCGAGTTCCTAGTGGTCTAGCAGCCGTTTTCTGTGATCGCGTGTGTGAACCTTTGGAGGATTCATCTCTCGGTGTTTCTCTGATCTCTGACCTGTTCTCTCCTTCCGCTGCAATTAACAGGTAAAAGGTGAGATCATCATTTGTTTCTATTCGAGAAGAACCTAGATCCGCATGTTTAGGTTGATATGAATCTAAGAATTAAATCAGGATCAACTAAACATTCCTTCACTGTCATCATCTCGACGTAAGCTTACTCGGCCACCATGTCCCAAACTGAAAGAAGATGCAACCCACTGGCTTGAAATGCTTAAGGAGGAATGCCACTCCTACAGGGTCGTCGGCGATAGGGCACTCCTTCTTGTACTTGAACCTCAAGTAAAGCCCTTGCTCTTGGAAGAGACCGATGAGATCTGCTTAGCCTCTACAGCACCACCCGCAGGAATCTCTGTTTCACTCTGAGATCGCTTTGAGGTCGGAGGGCGAGACTTGTTTGAACTCCTAAAACCATTTGAGTTCGCTGGGTTGGACAGAATCGACATGATTTCCCTAGAGGGCTGGCTTGACAAAGGCGGAAGCCCCCTCGGGTTCGAGGCTCCTTGGTTTACCTCTTCCTTGCTAGCGGCTCAGAGTGACGGAGTGGTCGAGCTAAGGGCTCTGGTGAGCATTTCTGCCAGTTGACCCGATACAGTCTGGGTCGTCAAATCAGTAGGAGCCTTCCCAGTGTGACGGAAGTTGTTTCTTCTAGACATCTTCTCTTGCGGTGGGCTGCTTGCTGTAGAACCGGAGTCAGAGACAGTACGACATTGAAACAATAGAGGAGTTAGCATGATAAGACGAACATTTTTGACTAAAAAAGGAACGAAAGACTGTCGATCTAAACGAGTTACCTGATGTTGTTCGAGTCGGCCGTTCGACCCGAGGTTTCACTTCGCAAATACTTTGAGGAACTGGAGACGGACGTTTATTCGACTATTCTCCTATGGTGGATTTGAGGCGGTGCTCCATGAAGGAATCCCAATATATCCTCCCACTGTTCAATCGAGCGATCAGGTTTGCAGTATCTGTATCGAGCGGTATTGCGTTCGTAGTATCTGCCAATACAAAAAAAAATACAGTTACTACAGATTGTAACAATAAAATATGTGTCGATCTAAGCTCGATCTATATACGACGATCTCTTTTCTGACCAACGCTGACTGCCCAGCGCGTCGGAATGGTTGAGAAGTCGAAGTCGCCAACGGAGAACTTGTTGATCTTGAAGAAAAAGATTTGATCCTGCCACACGTCCCTCAGAGGAGTCTCCTCTATGAACCTACCATGACGTGGCGAGAGGTAACAAGTTCTCGGGCACTTCTTGTTATATTTAAAAATGCACATGAGCAGGATAAGGTCGACAATCACCGGAATTCCCTTCTCAACGGTCAGGACTCCGATCCCGATGATGTGCCGAACAAAATTCGGAGTCATTTGAGGGAATTAAAGTCGGAAGGCCGCCAAAACGTCGAGAAGGATACACGAGATCGAAAAAATCAGTCTGTATCTCTCAAAAAACGTCGAGTCACGCAGCAGAAACTGGGACGGACGATTGCCGGAGAATCTGACTAGTCTGGCAGCACCATCTTCGCCTTTGGTGGAATGTGGCAGTTTTCCCGAAGCTTCCAGATATGACGCATTGCAAGCTTCGACTTCTGATGAGGACCGTAGGATTCCTGGGAAGAGCTGCTTCCCACGGCTCTAGTTTTTGGGGCCATCAAGACAATTTTAAAGGAGGCAAAGAGGTTTCTGACGAGAACGATTGTTCTCTGTTTCTTTTTCCGAAACGTAAAAGTAAAAAGTAAGTAAGGAGGAAGAAGGAGTTTACTTGTGATAAATACGGTGAATGCTTGTACTGGGAAACATGGGATAAACCTCCTTCTTTTAAAGTCATTATTAAGTTCGACCTCGAGATCGTCGGATTTATGCCACGTCAGAAAATCGTAACCATTAAATACGAGAGGGAGATATGATTGATCGATCCAAATCCTACTGACAATATTCAATGTGAAGACCTCTCACATTCCCTCATCTCAGCCGTTGGATCGCGGAAAAATGATTACGATTCAATGGAAACCCGAAAGAGATTCCGAGAATCAAGGTCGCTTATCTCACGTGCCATCTCAAGCGTTCGATCTCGATCATTTAATGACGTCCGCGCGCGTGAAGTGAACGTACGGAGATCGAGGACCACACACATATTCCCAATGTTACCGCCCGTTAATTCAAAACTCACCGGGCAGGGTGGCAATTGTTGCTGCTGGATTTTTCACAACGAAAGTCCAGCCCATTTAAAGAATATGAGGCCCGTCCAAGCGAGAAGCCCAGAGAATCGACGAACTCGAACTGATCCGGTGAACACAATAGGACGCCGAAGCCCAAGCCCAAAGAAGACGTGTCTACTCAATCTCATATGCCAGTGCTTGATTTCGATGAAGAAGGAGTTAAGAGATCGTTGTAACGATCTCTGCAAATCTCGGGATGTTGAAGATAATGTGAACGAGAAGATCGCAATAAACGAAGAGAGATGGAAGATATAAAAAGCGAGGAAGTCTCACGAAGAATTCATTCGAAAATTGTCGAACAACCACTTCGACTAAAATAGCTCGATCTAATTATTGTATACATTCGACTTGTTCTTTGTATAAATTCCATTCGACATTCAATATTTATAACATCTTTGATTCACATAAAATATATACTCTTATTTCCTAAAGTACCAAATCCACATTTACATATAAATTTCGGTGTGAAACCTTAAACTCACAGAAATCTATGAGATCATCTTTTATCGGGTTTGTTAGGTCGGCTACAATCCCAACACACTTTTCGGGGTTGGCATCGTTGATGCATACCTGAGTAATGAGCTCTTTTCGAGGTCCACATATCGTAGGATCATTTTTTCGTTTGCCTTATGTTCGGCGAGCTTATTAATTTTATTTAATTACTATAACTAGAATTATTTGATTTGTCTATAACCATCCATATAGCAGATTCGAGAAGCCTTTTGGCTTCCATAAATTGCTTTTATCCTTTTGGAATATGAAACTTTACGCAGCAGTGGTATGTAGATAGAAATGGTTGCATGGTGTAAATCAACGGTCTGTCCATTATTGTGTTGTAAGGCGTTGGTTGATTCACTACCACGAAGTATATTGGTTTTAGCCCTACGGCTCCCTCGACTGTCGGATTGTGCCATGTGAGTATGTTATTTCACCGGCGAAGCCACTGAGAGTTATTTTTTTCCATGTAACCCCATCTTTCGATAAACGGGATAAAATAGGACGTCTACCGAGCAACCTTTATCTATCATTATTATGGACAAGTCGAATCCAATTATATCGAGTTGGATTATGAGAGCGTCGGTGTGTGGTATTCTAGGTTTAGCTTTCACTTTCCCATAACAAGATTTTGTGATTAGGTTTGTTAAGTTTGGTTTCGTTCCTCAAGTATGTATGGACTTCTCGTTGGAAGATTTTTATTTATTTTATTGATTCATGGCAAAGCTTAAAGCCTCCACAAATGAAGTTAACACTTTTGGAGGTGCGCATAGCCCTTCTCCCCCTTGAGAAGTGTTACGTGAGTTGTAGCCAGAGCTTGAGCTCGCATTTAACAAGGCTGGGGATGGGTGAGAGGCCTAGGGTTATGCCGATTTTCACCAGAGTTTGAGCTTTTGGCGAATGAGTTCTATGCGTTTAGGTAGCATAACCCTTTTCTCTCCCCCAAAAAGTATGAGGTGAGTTGTATCCAGAGATGGAGCTTGAGCTCGCATGTCTTACAATTGCGAGAGAGGGGGTGACCACATTTTTTTGTTGAACTGTCACAAATGTTGAGGTTTTGAAAAATAAGCTTGATACGTTCTTTGGGACTTGGAGATTCAGGGTTCTTTGTTTTGGCAGTCCGGTTCCTCTTACTCGAGGAGATTTGACATTTTATCATTCGATGTTGTTACTGATTTGAGTTAAAAAAAACTTTACTCCAATAATAAACGTTCAAGGAGGAATTTAACCATAAACTCTATAATTATATAAACAAAGAGGAAGCTTATCTTCCGCTTCATAGAATTTTTAAGTTCATAGAATTTTCATAAAAAATATAAAATTCATAATTTAACGACATAATTGAAAAATAGTAACTCAAAACAATTGAAAAGATATCGCCTATCATTAAGTTGTAAGAAGAGATATAACTTCAACTCTAAAATATAATTGTGGAGAACATTTAATTTACAACTTCATAAATATGAATAAAGAATTTTTTACTTCAAAAATATAATCTAAAGATATATATTTATATGTGATTATTAATCCAAAGATATATGTTTATATGTGATTATGTTTGTGAGGGCATAGCCTATTATAATCCAACGGAAACTATTATGTTGATAATTTGTTATAAATTTTTATATGAAACAATATATATATATATATATATGTGTTTGTGTGTATTTTATTTATTATTATATTATAATATATTACTATTATTTTATTGAGATTTGACGGAGAGAGAGACATGAGCGTGAAAGAGAGTAAGAAAGCTTTTGTTTTCATTGTTTCTCTTTTTGTTTTGTTTCTTAGAGCATGTGTAATGGGGTATGTTAAAAGGTTCTTAGCGCAGAACTCTATGCGAAATTAAGAACCCCTTTCCCCAAAGTCTTTTAGTTAAGAGATTTTTAGAACCCAGCTCTTCACTGTTCACGTGACGTGTCGAGCCGGGATTGGTCAAATTTTTTTTTTTTTAAGTTTCGAAAAAAAGAAAAAAATATTTTAAGAACTTTTGGTGAGTATCACCATTGTACTTGCTCTTAGGTGTTCGGAACATGTTTATACAAAATAGAGGAAGTTGACCAAAAAAAAGAAAAAAATAGAGGAATGAAGACTTTGTTGTCAAACAAAGCAAAGGAAAAATGAACAAGTGTCTCCTTCCTCCTTCCATGCATGCCACGACACCAACCACAAACCTTTGTCATGTTTTGATAAGTGTTTTTAGTGGTAATAATCACTCATTATTTACAATAACTCCATTTGGGGCATTGGAATAAATGGTTGGGACGACAAAAAACAAACAAACCGCAATTGTAGGGTCAATATAAAAGTATCTGCGTCTTTGCATCTTCTTCTTCCTCTTCTCACTGCCAAAAAAAAAAAAAATGGTTCTAAGCCGAACGACCACCGAAAGTAATGATAATGTTTCCTCGACGTTCGGATCTCGCTATGTCCGCACTGCACTTCCCAAGTAATTAGGAAAAACATTTTTCTTTTTATTGTTTCATATTGTTTGTGATCAGTTTACTCGTTAAATAATGATGAAATAAATTGAAGGAATGAGATTGGTGAGAGCTCGATACCAAAGGAGGCGGCGTATCAGATCATAAAAGATGAGTTGATGCTTGATGGTAACCCGAGGCTGAACCTGGCTTCGTTTGTGACGACATGGATGGAGCCAGAGTGTGAAAAACTCATTATGGAATCTATCAACAAGAACTACGTCGACATGGACGAGTACCCTGTCACTACCGAGCTCCAGGTCTGTCCATCTCTAGATCTCTTTATATATATTCCTAATTACTTCATAATAAGTGATGGTCCTAGTCTCGTAGATCTCGTTTTAGTTTCTAGTACTATATCAACCAAATTGAAATCAACTTAAAATTTGGTTTGGAATGGTAACGGTTGCGCAATGGTTTTAACAAATTAAATGATTATTTTGATATAATTTTACGTTGTGTTCGATTTAGTTTATTTTGTAATGGATATCAAAAAGTAGAAATTCGAATTAAAGGGTTATAGATAGAGAGAATAATGAGTATTTATGTTTAATGGAAAATGAAAATGTTGTTTTGATAAACCCATATTCCCTGTTTTTGTTTTTGGGTCAAAATTCCCTGTTTAATTAGTATCAGTCCTACATTTATTATTCCTTTTTTTTTTGGTCAACAATTCATTCATGGGCCGTGAAATAAAATTATAAACTGCCCAAGGCCCAAGATCGTGCGAATTGAACAGTCTAAAGCGGATAAGAACAACACGCGGAGCCACGTGTCGCCACCCGATCGCTGCCGGCATGCATCATCCGCGCCGTTCAACTGAAGAACCGCCAGAAGCTTCCGATCAACGGGGAGGAACCGCGACAGAGCCCACCGGACCAACGCATTGATCTCGCCAGAAACCGCTTGCCAAGCGGAGCATCCTCAAAGCCACCACCCACACCTGCAATCAAAACCAGAGCGAAGAGAGACTCTACAACGGTCAACCGGAACAAAGGAGGCGCGGCCGCCGGCGAGAATAAATTCCCGACTGAGAACACCATACGCTTATCCTCAGAAGCGGTGTCACGACTGCGATATTATTCCTTGTTAACGGAGGAACGAGAATAGAGATTCGCCAGAGAAATCCGGAGAGGGCAAGGCAAACATAGAAAAAAGGAGCCCGATCGAAAGCCTCGCTAAACGCAAGGCATCGGGAGAACCCGGGAAAGTCCGATAAATTGGAAGGTTAAGCAGCCATAGAAGGACGTTGGGTTTATTCGAATCAAAGCTAAAGACGAGCTTCGATCGGAACAAAAGAAAGGAAATCAAAGCCGATAAGTACAACCGGAGCTAACAAGACAAACCCAGCAAAACATCGAGAAAAAAATCTCCCCCTCTGAAAGATTTAGAGGCGAGAAGAGGAGGAGATCAGAAAAAACTCGACAGCGAAAGAGGAAGAAAAGAAGTTGCCGGAGGTTCGTCCGCTCACCGGAAATCGCTTTTTCTCTCTAAAAAATAAGAATGAGAAACGAGAGAGATCTGGATGTACTCGAATCAATTTTTATCTCTTACACTTATTATTCCCTTACACTATAGGAGAAGACAAATAAGCATTATTCATGACTTTTCGTTCCTATTTTTTTCATCAAGAAATATGACTCATACGTACGTTTTTTTGCCTTTATTTGGAACTTGGGAAAATATCAATTTCCGTTTTTTGTAAAACCAGTCGGTGTATTAATCCGGTTTTTGATTTATTTGATATGAATCAATAAAGTAAATATCATATGATTAAAGTTTAAAAACATACAAATCTAAAGCATAATAATTGAAGAGTGGAAAGAGAAAAATTATGTCGGTAACCTCTCATTGTTTCACACATCAACACACAATTTCTTTTCGTTTTGATTGGTCTACTTCTTTTTTTTTTTTAACTTTCATATTTTTGATTTTTTTTTTTTTTAGTACAATAAAACAAGAAATAAAAACTAAACAATAAGAAGAGAAGTCCAAATTTTATCCTTAATGGCCCCGAACTAACAAAAGAAAACAAAATAAATGGCCCGAAAAGAAAACTAGCCCACAAGATCATTGAAATCCTAACCGCATACGACCTAAGAAGAAACCGCTGCCACTACAACTGAGTTATCCGCCGCGACCAGAGCCGAGAACCACCAAGGCGACCACCACTGAGAAGAAGGGAGATAGAAGACGCCTTCGAAAGTCTATGTCGGAAAAAAGGATGGAGAAGACTTTGAGAGAGTGGATAAGTTTGTCGCCGGTTGCAGAGCCGGTTCATGCCGTCACCGGAACTCCGTTCGTGACCCACCACTGCCCTCCATGCAGCAGGCTTACTAAGAGCCAGCAGCAGTTCGAACATCCAGATCTAAACCACACCACATGCTCGCCACCTCTTATGACAACAATTTTTCACATTCGCCGAACACCGACGCACCAAAACAAACAGGTGGGATACTCCATTAGCTGACGACTTTGGGCTTTGAGGAAGCGCCCAGATCCCGTCCTCTCTATTTTCCGGAAACCCGCCGCTGCCAGAGAGGGAGAAGCCACTGCGACCACCACGGATAAGAAACACAACGCGCCACCCCATAAGCTTTAGATCTTTTACTAGTCCACAGAATAAAGACAACGACAACGGGACGAAAAAAATCAAGAAAAGAAAGTGTTCCCCTCGCAACACCGACGAGGTCAGCCACCAAAGGGAAGAGACAAAGCGGAGATCTCGAGTGTTGAGAGGAAAGAGAAGATAGATTAACTTTTTTGGAACGATTGTGCCCCTTGATTGGTCTACTTCAATTGTTTTTATCCATTAAAGACAATAAACAAAAACCAACTCAATATTCTTCTCAGTCGAGGGTATGATATGATTGAGTATAGTATATATATAGAGTGAGTCAGTTAGAGCATACACATCAAAGAATCCTTCATGGGGTTCTTAAAAAAAAATTTTTTTTTTTTTTTTTGGGAAAAGTGTAAAAAAAAAAATATCGAAAAAAAATAGACGAATGACAGGCTGCCACGTGTCATGAACAGTGTAAGAACCGGTTCTTAAATAAGGATTTTTAGAACCCCACCCTTAAGAACCATTGATGTTCATGGTCTTAGGGTAAAGCTTTGTTGGACGTAGCGAATATCTCTACCTGTTGTAGAAATTTATAATCATAGTTGACAATAGAAACCATACATTTTTTTGTGCAAAAAACATACATTTAAAAACCCTGAAATAGAAGATGGGAAAAGAGAGGTAAAAAGTGAAATAATTTTACAAATTTTTGTGATGGAACCTAGGAGGAGCCAACCACACGATTAAAATCTCGTGATGGCTAAGGTCAGTTGTCGGATTGATTCATGTGAAATTAAGATATTTCACCATAAAGTTGTACTCAGTTCTGACATCTCATGTGACATTGTAATGTGCATGGAGTTTCATTTGTCATACGTTGAGTCGATCCATTGGACCTATATATATAATCTTGTAATTAGTTTAATTTCTTGAGTGATGAATGGTTACTGATTGTTGGCTACAAAACATGTATTCTTTTCTTGTTTTTTTTTTGTGAGTAAACTTGTGCTCATAAGACAAATTTTAATTTATTGGAGAACGAACAGAACCGATGTGTAAACATAATAGCTCGGCTGTTCAATGCGCCGCTTGGGGAAACTGAGACTGCCATGGGAGTAGCAACGGTTGGGTCTTCGGAAGCCATCATGTTAGCCGGGTTGGCCTTCAAAAGGGATTGGCAGAACAAACGCAAAGCCGAGGGTAAACCCTGTGACAAACCCAACATTGTCACCGGAGCCAATGTTCAAGTGAGTAAAATATCTTCTTCTCTGTATTTTTACCAGTTTAAGAAATAAAATAGTAAGAAGCATAATAGTAAATATATAAATAGTTAACATAATACTTCAAATATCTAAAAGATATTCCATAACACATTCTTTGTTAGGTATTACCGCGATTTTTCATTTTTAAACCAGTTTTCAAATTTAACATTTGTTCACACAGATTAATACATTTTCGTTTCATCTATTTGTATTGAAGATTTTTTTTGTTAACCGCGAAGATTCTAAAGGTGTTTTAAGTCCAAAAACTAATCCCACGAGAACTATAAAAATTTAGATTTTCTTGGCATTAAAGACATCTACAGGTGCCAAATGGAAATAGTTAGATAATTATACGATTTAGAGGAATCGATCCTTGGTGTAGACATAACAAGACAATTCCTCAACAAAGTGAAAACTACTAAACCACAACAACTTGGTTAAAATATAACTATGTTCTAAAAATATCGTTTTGGTTCTTTTTAATTATAGATTTTAGTTCGGATAGTTTTTTTCCTTCTTTTTTTTCTTTTGCCAAAAAATAAAATAAAGAACATAATCCTTGATCATCCATATTGGTGGCTCTAGATCAACATGAACATTTGTCGATGGTCTGAATGGGGCATTTCGTGCTAATCTGTCTATTATCAAATTTCTTGTTCGAGAGATATACTTGAGGTCGAATGTCATAAAGTACTTTTTTCTTCGTTCGAACTCCTCTAGGTATATCGAGAAAACTGGTTAATTATCTGGTTCATACACTATCTTAATCAATTCTGAACAGTCTGTCTCAAAGGTAAAATGAGATTGTTGTATACATTCAATGGCCCATATCAGAGCTTCGAATTCCGCATGAAGTGAAAACAAATTTGTCATTTGTCATTTATATTAATCGATCCCATCATCATATTTACACCTCCTTCAAAGCTACTGTATCACCCTTGTCCTGAGAAAAGATCATCTTTCTTCTATGATACGTCCACAAAACACCATTGACCCTTTTACTCCAAATCAGTTCATGTTTTCCTTGTTCATCCTAGATTTTCCATAGGTGTGTTTACCTCAAGTAGTTATACCCAACCAATTCTATTTATGCTATCTTTAGTGTATTATGAGGATTTCTATCAAATATGTTTGTAAACTATGTCATTCCTACTCTTCAAAATATACCATAAAATCCAAGAGTAGTAATTATTTGTATTATCTGAATGTAATCTCCAAATCAAATAATCCATATTTATATATAGATGCCAAAGAAAAAAATGCAGGATTTGTTGGAATTTGTGAAAGTGTCCGCGTTTGTACAATCGGTGCACATTCAAATAAAACGTGGTTAATCGATTTCTCTTCAACTCTGCAAATAACACACCGTGTGTCGCACTGAATTACTTGTGTCCTTAATTTTTTTGTTACCAATTGTTGGTGTTGGATTTCATACATTGAAATATGGCCTATTTAGAGAATATAATGCCTACCCAGATAAGAAGCCCAAAGAATATGTCGAACTCGACCTGGCCCAGAAAAGTTGACGAAGCGCGTAAGCCTAAGCACAATAGAAAGATGTAAGTGATCAAGTCTTATCCGTGCAGAGTTTGGGCTTGAAGGAGAATGAGTCGTGGATCGTTGTTACGATCTCCGTGAATAACAAGGTGTCGAGGATAATGAAAGCGATAAGATCGCAACTGAGAAGGAGAGGTCGAAGATATAAAAAGAGAGGATGTTATCCGAGGAAGATATTCGAAAACTCATCCAACAATCACTTCGACTAAAATAATTAGATCTCATTTGTATACATTGACATGTTCTTTGTATAAATTCTATTTCGACATTCAATCCTTAATAACATCTTTGTTTCATAGAAGATCTATATTTATTTTTCATAAAGTCCAAATCCAAATTACATATAATTTTTGGTGTGAATCCTTGAACTCATATTTGGCGCCGTCTGGGGGGACAACCATAGATCTTCCTGTCACAAGAATCAGATACAAGGTTCGATAGATTGAAATGAATCCAACTCCACCTGAAACCGCCGTCACTCCTCTACCTCCGGTCGACCGCAAACAAGTGATCGACGTCGTGCGCAGAACACCACCGTAGTGAACAGTACCATGGGTCATACTGACAACGTAAGGACGAACCCAGCTTCGCTCCTTACGAATTCACTCCTTACAACGTCAGCACCCACCGGCTCTATCGCTAATGTGACGACGACGAGCCTGATAACGCTCCAACATATGGAAGCGGATTTGAAACACTGCGATACAGTTCACCTCAGACTCATAATATGCCATGGCAAAGTCTAGAAGACCTCTCCGAAATACGTTCGATGTTCAACTATCTGATGAGCCGAATGCGCAACAATGAGGCTATCGCTTGGACCCAAGAGATCGCTAGTCGCATGTTGGCTACGCAGCTCGCCTAACAGGAACGACGTGTTATCGCTTGTTTCGAGGAGTTCGCCAACTTAAACCCTCAGAATCGACCCGTAGGAGACTAGAGGTCTCCTTTGAGTCCTCCACCTTGAATTCGCCTGGATTTTTCTCATCGCGTCACCACCAGGGATCTTAGGATATGTCGCGGGAACGTTGAACAATGGGTTTTCTTCCAGTTTGACATCGACGGCGACCCCAATCTCCTTTAGTTCGAGTTCGCTAACCGCGGACCTGGCATGATATGGAACAAACACCTCATGGCCCACCATCCCTATCGCAAAATTGCGACATCAGGCCCAAGTGGTTTGGAGGTTCAGACTTCACTTCGAGCTCGAGACCTCCTATCGAGCAAAGCACAGTACAGTTCCAAATTCCACGAACAGAGTTGCCCAGATCGACACTGACTATTGATCCAAATGATCAGATACACCTTGGACACCAGTCATGGGCTCAGCCGCAGACACAATTCACTTTATTGTCAATAGATGAACACAGTTTACTCAAGCATTACATTGAACAGACTAACACGCAATTAACGAGCTTGAGTTTGCGAGCTCATATGGCGACTAGCCCAACACCCGACATCGATTGAGTGATCGAATAAACATGCCAGACGCCGTTTACGGATAGTATTGCCTTCGCTAGGTTATATTAGACCGGGTAAAACAAAATTCCCATATTTCTCAGAGAAGTCGGACCCGAAGTCTCTCTACATAAGAGAGACTAGCGATGTCTCGCGTCTGTCTAACCGACGAAGAAAGAGATCCTTCTTTTTGCACTCTTCGTATAGAATCTATCAGGCCCATCTTTAGAATGGTTTGCCGGACTGGAAGAAATGTCTGTTGACCCTTCAATAAGTTCATGAAGACTTTCCTAAAACAATACTCTATTTTCATCGAAGTCAAAACCACCAAAGCAGCCCTGTTTAACGTATCTTTGTGACCTGATGAATCACATTGCTCGTATATTGGCCGCTTTAAGGAGGTTAAATCTAAAATTGCGAACCTGAATGACGAAGTCGCTTTACAGGCATTAAGATGCGAATTATGGTATATGACTGAGTTCCGCAAAGAACTCACAGTTCGCAAACCACTCTCTCTAGACGATTCTTTACATCGCGCCTTGATGTTTACCATCTTTGAAGAAGAAACCGCAATCCTCGCCGAAAAGCGTCAAAAACAAAAGAACCAACTGAGTTCGCAAAACGCTAATGTTCGGAAGGATTCCCGCAAATACAGAATAGTTAACGCAGTGGAAAGCCGAAGGGCTCATGCAAATTCGAGTATGACAAAAATAAGTTCTGTGAACATCACAAGAAAAGAGGTCATTCAACAGCCGAGTGCTACACTCGAGCTAAAATCGAAGCAAAAAGCGAGAGGATGAGAAAGCAAAATAATTCGAAGTCGAGGAGGTAACATCCCCTAGCGACAAGGAATTTAAATCGATCTATCTTTGTTCCTACCTTATATTATCCTTCCTATCTGCCATTTACATGTATTCTATTGTCGATAAACCTTTTGCATACCAATTTAGAAATTTTTGTAGATTGGTATGAATTAAAGAGTCAAAGACCAAAAAGCCGTCTCAAAACAAAAGAGAGCGGTCCAAAGAGGAAGGAAGTCCCGAGGCCCCACCCCAGGGTTCTCGAAAAAGAATCAAGTTCATACTCGAAGAACTTAGCCTCTGCGGCGTTCCAGAGGGATCGGCCTTTTCGCCACCCCTTGATCCTAGGAAAACTCTAAGCTCACGCGTAAATCTTCCCTGATTTTGCGGGGTGTGAGGGGGGGGGGGGGGGCTCTTTGGGAGTCGACTTCATATTCAGAGGCTGCAAGGTATGCAAATATTCGGTCAACTTGATTAAAGCTCTCCAGAGGAGAGTGGAGATCGACATAGGAGAAAAAAACTCCCATACAAGGCCCCGTTCACGAGATCATATTCCGCGAAAGCGAGACGCTCGAACTAGAAAAACCTTACGATGACGCTCAGCTCGTCTGTCTGGTCGTTGGAAATGTCAAGCTCTCCAGGATAATTATCGATACAAGAAGCTCTGTCGACGTCCTCTTTTACGACGCATTCAAAAAGATAGAGTTCGATAACCTTGAGATAGTGGAAGGGAGGACACCACTTGTATGGTTTGCCGGAGTAACAACATACGTTTTGAGCTCTGTCTTCACACCAGTAATTGCTGGTGGAGTTCAAAGAATGACAGAGTTCTTTGTGTTAGATCGTCCAACTCCGTACAATTCCAATTTAGGCCGGCCACGGATTTACCAATGTACCTTCGACGTACCACCGGTGCGTAAAATTCACGACTCGGAAGCCAAAAAATATTCCAGAAATTTCTACATGAATGGGTATAGATAGATTGAATAATCTCCCGCATAGAAATTACAGAAACATGAGGAGATCGCCGAAATGCGAACTAAAAGGAAAAATAACCCTTGTCAGCGAGGTCTCCAAAAGAACCTCACAATACAAGTTTGCATTGACGATGCCCATCCAGAAACATGCGTCGGCATTGGAGCCGACCTCCCAAACTCCATAAGAAACGAACTGATATCATTCCTTAAATAGAACGTATAATCGTTCACATTGTCTTCGGCCGATATGAAAGGAATCTATATCAACGTAACAAGCCATAAGTTAATTGTCGACCCGACTTACAAACTGGTCAAACAAAAACGTTGCAAACTAAGCCCAGAGCGAGCTCAAGTCGTCAACGATGAAGTCGACCAGTTACTTAAAATAGGGTCGATCAGGGAAGTGAAATATCCCGACTGGCTTGTGAACCCTGTCATTGTTAATAAAAAGAACGGGAAGTGGAGAGTATGTGTTGACTTCATAGATCTCAATAAAGCATGTCCGAAAGACAACTTCCCACTCCCACATATCGACCGACTGGTGGAAGCGACAACAAGACACTAACTTATATCCTTCATGGATGCCTTCTCAGGGTATAATCAAATACTGATAAACCTCGAGGATCAAGAAAATACGTCGTTCATAAAAAATCGAGGAACCTACTGCTACAAAGTGATGCCTTGGGAATTCAAGAACTCATGGGCCATTTATCGAAGTCTCGTCAACAAGATGTTTGCCGGACTATTGGGTAAAACCAAGGAGGTTAAAAATGATGTTAAGTTGGTAAAGTCCTCAAAATGCGAAGACCACATCGGTCAACTAAAATAATGCTTCATTATTCACAACAAGTACGGGATGAAACTCAATCCTGCAAAATGCACTTTCGGTGTTCCATCAGGAGAATTCCTAGGGTACTTAAACGAAAGGGAAATCAAAGCCAATCCTAAGCAGATCGCCACATTTTTTGAGATGTCATCTCAAAAAAAAACGCGAGAAGTCCAGAGATTGACTAGCAAAATAGCAGCACTAAACCGCTTTATATCAAGGTCGAGTGACAAATGTATTCCTTTCTACCAAATCCTCGAAGCAAACAAAAAGTTTCTTTGGGACGAGAGGTGCAAAGATGCGTTCACCAAGCTCAAAGCATACCAAAGCGAACCCCCGATACTTGCAAAAACCAGTAGAAAGAGAATCTTTATACCTCTAGACGTCTCCTCGGTGGCAGTAAGTGGGGTTTTAGTTCCTGAAGATCAAAATGAGCAAAAACTAGTCTACTATGTCATAAAAACCTTGATGATGCCGAGAGGAGATATCTTGCAATGGAGAAACTCGTATTGGCACTCGTATCATCGACTCAAAAGCTACGGGCATACTTCTAATCTCATCCGATCATAGTAATGACTTCGTAACCCTTGAGAACAATCCTGCATAGTCCTAGTCAGTCAGTTCGATTTGTGAAGTAGGCCATCGAACTAATCGACATGACATAGAGTTCAGAACTCGAACTTGCTTAAAACTCAAGTATTGGCTGACTTTATAATAGAACTCTCCCTACCGTCGAACTCGAGCCGTCTTGGTCCAAAGGATGGACTCTCCGTGTCGCCGGTGCAACCTCGAAAAAAGGATCTAGGGTTGGAGTCAAACTAGTCTCTCCTATAGAGGAAGTACTAGAGCAATCCTTCAGGCTCGGCTTCGCAGCGTCAAATAACAAAGCGGAGTACGAAGCGTTGATAGCTGGACTAAAACTCACGATAGTGATCGAGCACACGAAGTAGACGCCTTCAGCGACTCCCAACCGGTCACAAACCAGTTTCACGGTGACTACGAAGCCAAAGACAAACGATGGAGGCATACCTCCGCGTCGTTCATGGCCTTGCTGACCATATCGACTCCTCCATCCTAAATTGGATTCCTCGAGTAGAGAATACGGCGGCCAATGCCCTAGAAGCATTAGCCTCAACCTTTGACCCCAACCTGAAAATGATCATATCATTCAAAGGAATCGAAAAACCTAGCATAGATGTCGCTATGAAAGCTCTATATCTCAAAGAAAAACTAACCAACCGGTTGATGTCAAACTGGTTCATACAGAAGAAATACCCAAAAGGAGAACCGACCTTAGTATCAACGACGATGAAATCAACCCTAGAAAAGCCATTTGCGTACCTAACGTTATGGACGGTCCCATAAAAGAAACCTCCACGAACCAGACCTCACAAACTGATATCGAGAATGATTAGATAAATCCCATCATTAAATATGTCGGACACGGTATAACCCCCTCGGACAGGTGGGATGCTAGGAAACTTAAAGCACAGAGCGCGAGGTACTGTGTAACATAAGAAAATCTCTTCAAACGAAGTCTTTCTCAAAAATACCTCAAATGCCTTAGCGGCGAAGAGACCCGAACAGTAATGGCCTAAGCTTATGAAGGATCATGCGGAAGTCATTCCGGAGGACGAGCCCTGGCATTACGAAACAAACGCCAAGGTTTCTTTTGGCCGACTAGGTCTGCTGTGTGAAAAAAATTTCCACAAAGTTCGTCAAGTGTCAAAGGCACACCCCAATATTCCACAACCATCAGAGAAACTCTCTTCGATCTCCTCGCCCTAATCTTTTATGCGGTGGGGGATGGATATAGTGGGACCCTTGTCGCGTCGGGAAAGAAAAAGCGATTCACCTACTTGTCTTGACCGACTATTTCACTAAATAAATCGAAGCCGAATCCTACCAAAAATTCAAGGATGTCCATGTAAAGATGTTCGTCAGGCAGAACATAATATGTCGTCACGGACTTCCTCATGAGATAGTCACTGATAACAGATCTCCGTTCATATCAAACATATTCCAAACGTTCTATAAGACTTGGAATATTAAGTTGACCTACTCGACGCCTCGCTATCCTCAAGGGAATGGACTGGACGAGGAAGCCAACAAGTCGATCATGAATAACCTAAAGAAAAGGTTCGACGAGTGAAAGATTAACTGAGCGAAGAGCTCCTAACTGTAATCTGGGCCTACAGAACAATACCCCGAAAAAATACGGGTGAAACACCCTTCTCCTTGGCCTATGACATCGAGGTTTTAGTTTCCGAAAAAAATCTCATTTCTAGTATTCGGAAAACATAATGCCCACAAAACGAGGAACTGAATAACCAAATGATAACTGACGAGCTCGTTATCGTTGACGAACGGAGGAACCTCCCGCTAGCTCGAATCCAGAACTACCAACATGTTGTGGCTCGCTATTATGATTCCCAAATTAAAACTCAACAGTTTCAAGTAGGAGAGCTCGTCTTGCGGAAAGTGTTTTTATTGGAAAGTGTTTGACCATAAAAAGGAAAAACACGCTGGAAAGTTAGGGGCGAAGTGGGAAGAACCCTACCAAGTCACTAACATCATCGGGGAAGGAGTATATTGACTCGAGTCAGTGGAAACCAAAAAATACGAACTACGACTTTGGAATATCATTAACCTCAAAAAGTATTTCCGCTGAGAATGCAAAACAAAATCAAACTACATTAAGGATTCATCCCTCGAAAAAGTACGTAGGCGACTCGATATCGAGCGCAGCCACCCCAAATATCTGACACATGCATGACATAAAATCTCAAGCAAGCCAGGTGACATCACTCACAACATAATACACTCAAGTCACATTCGAGTTCGCGATTTGTTAAGTTCGTCAATATCATCTTGTATAAGCATTCTTTTGATTTAATAAACTTTAGATGTCATTTCATAGCAATCTCAAAACGATCCACTTTATCGCGATCTCAAAACGATCCACTTCATCACGATCTCGAAACGATCCATTTCGTAGCAACTTCCATTCTCGATATCATCCTTCGTGAGCTTTATGTTAATTCTTCTAATCCCGAAATTAGAAGAACTGGGGGAACTAAACCCTCCCTCGACCTTAGCCAAAATATTGCGTCTAAAGCCAAGCTCGATCCTTAGAAAATCTTGCGAGTTCATAAAAGTAATATCGGTCGAACAATATTGTGCTCTCGTTAAACTAACTCAAAGATAAAAGACTTCGGTCTTTAAAGGAAACTTTATCAAATTCAATTACGTCACATCGATCGAATCAGACCGAGATCTCGAATTCACTGATAAAATACCTCGATCCTTGGACTGTTGGGATTATGTCCTGAAATCATATTGTACTTACTCTGCATGATAGTTGTATTTTCGAGATCGGACAATTCATGTGATACTAAGTGGTCATAATGTTTTGCTAGAAGCCGCTTATGACAAATGAGTTGTAACTCATTGCTAGTATTATGTGAACCTACAGGGTCACACACCTAAGCAAGCTGGATACACTTTGTATGGGATTGATCATTGGCATATGGTCCGATCAATGTGTATTGGATACACATTGATATCGAGTTATAAGAGGTGTGTCGATAGACACCATTGGGTGCGTCGATCGATACAAGAGGTGTGTCGATCGACACCATTACCGATACCGAAACTGATGTTTTGGTTTATGTCGAG
The DNA here is from genome assembly GCA_030180135.1 of Orychophragmus violaceus. Lineage (NCBI taxonomy): Eukaryota > Viridiplantae > Streptophyta > Magnoliopsida > Brassicales > Brassicaceae > Orychophragmus > Orychophragmus violaceus. The sequence continues at coordinate 43,011,536 of CM058231.1, read as the reverse complement.
GTCTATATATATATATAGGCTTATGTATACGACCTAGAGGTAGCCGTCGCAGAGATTTTTCTTGACAGAAAAACGCAGCCACCTCTAGAAACACAGAGAATCCCAGAAGATCCGATTCCCGGCACTAGCATCCCGGCGGATTCCAGCTTGTGTGCGTGTGGACTGCAGTAGAGGTGCAGCATCTGAGGCGCTGGAGATCTCGTTTATCTGACCCAATTCCGCTGCAAATCTCCAGGTAGACACGAGATCCGTAAGGATTCAATTACTCAAACCCAGATCCTAGGCTTAGAACTTGTGGAATTCTGAAACTGTTAGAATTGGCTCAAGTTCCTTCAGTGGTATGAGAGGCTTAGGGTTTTAATCATTGAATCTGAAGCATGTAATTCGAATAATGATTTATTTGAAGAGGTTAATGCTTGCTAGTTTTCGTTTTGATGAAAATAATCTCGGATTTTGTTTCTTATCGAAAACGAAGAACCTGTGTTTTCGCAAAGTGTCGATCGACACAAGTTTGCTTCAGTCGACACACCGCGAAAACGATCATAAAACTTTAGGGTTTTCGCACAGTGTCGATCGACACTAAGTTTGTGTCGGTCGATGCACCGCAAATATGCTTATTAAAATTTGGGTATCGATCTTAGAGATCGCACTGTGTCGATCGACACACTGGGTGCATCGATCGACACAGGCTGTGCGAAAGGATAGATCGGTTCAATTGGATTGAACCGGTTATCTCGCATGGTTAAATTTCATGATACCCTCCTGTGTCGATCGACACAGGATAAGTGTGGGTCAACACAGGCCTTGCGATTGGTTGATCGGTTCAATTGGATTGAACTGGTTATCATGCTTGGTTAAGGTAGATCAGATCGGTTTAAATTGTATGAATTGGTTCAATTGGATTGGACTGGTCATCTCAATTAGTATAAACCGATTTGATTGGATAAGATCAGTTTGATTGGATAAGTCGGTTCAATTGGATTGGACCGGTTATCGCGATTAGTTAAAACTGATTGAATCGGTTCAATTGGATGGACCGGTTGAATTAGATTTGATCGGTATCTCAATTAGTCTAAAACCGATTCATTTGGTCAATTACCGGTTCAATTGGATTGACCGGTTATCGGGTTTTGTTAAGGTTGGATGCGAACCGTAATCGTTTGTTTATTGAACCAAATGATTGACAAACCGAACCAAATGACCTAACCCACTTTTGTTAGAACAATTAAAACTCAATTAAAATTAAAAGTTAAACGTGTTCTAAACCTATCGAATACACATTGGATGTGTATTAGATCAAAGCTAAGTTTCAATATGGTCAACTGTCAAGACTCATTTCGTTATTGTGATAGTCTAGCCAAGAGCTTGGTGTCCACAATTACATGAGTAAGGCAGGTAGTAGTGTTGATGTTGCAGTGCTTGACATCAACAATTACGTGACCTAAGAGATTGATTTACTAACCTTTTAGAGTTCCGTTTCCTTAACTAAATATCAAGTGACATTGATGTCTTGCCCAATCTTGTCTACTGTCAAGACTCGTTTCGTTGTTGGATAGTCTTGGAGTCCTTGGTATCCACAATTACATGAGTAAGGCAGGTGATCATTGATAGACTTGCAATGCGACTGTCAGTGATCACAAGACTGAAGAGATTGGTTTACTTGACTGGGTCATCAGATGTTCTGGGCCCAGAGACGTCAGAGTGGATGAGACATGGATTGTCTTATCTGCGACCAAGAGTTGTACTGGGTACAATTAGCAATGATTTGCTTACCTAGATGACTAAACTCTGGGTGATGACGAGTCGTCCACTCAGATTTTAGTGATGTATGGGTCTTGGAACATTATATTCATAGAGGAAACATTGTTTGAATATAATGCGAGTTTTCTTATTAGATAAGATTTCTCATTTCCTGAACTTCATAACTAAATTTTTCCTTTTCTTAGATTTCAGCCTATGTCTAAAACTACTTTCTCGTTACGATCCGTCCTTGAGAAGGACAAGTTAAATGGATCAAATTTCCTGGATTGGTATCGTAATTTGAGATTTATTCTCAAGCAAGAGAGTAAGGACTATGTCCTTGAGAAATCTCTCCCCGAAAGGCTTGGGACCAATGTCTCGCATGCAGTATATGATGCTTGGAATAAGCATTATATTGATGTGGTAGATGTGTGTGGTCTGATGTTGGCTACCATGAACTCGGACTTAAAGAGTCAACACGAGAACATGGAGTCGCCAATAGAGATGATCACCAGTCTGAAACTGATGTTTCAAGAACGGGCACGAGTTGAGAGATACCAGATGGTTAAGTCTCTCATTTGGCGCAAGCTACCAAAGGATGCTCCAGTGAGTCCTCATGTCATTAAAATGATGGGTTACATTGATAACTTGGGGAAACTGGATTGTCCTGCTAGCCTAGAGTTGGCTAGAGTTGACCCAATTCCGCTGCAAATCTCCAGGTAGACACGAGATCCATCGGTAAGGATTCAATTACTCAAACCCAGATCCTAGGCTTAGAACTTGTGGAATTCTGAAACTGTTAGAATTGGCTCAAGTTCCTTCATGGACAACCTAACGATTTTATTAGAATCACTCCGATCAAGTCGAGCTTTCGTTAAACGAACTCTAAACCTATGATCGCAATCGGACAAAGTCTAAATCGATTCATAGTTCGGTGAAACCAAGGTTGATCGAACTCGTTTGTTCTTACTTAATTTTTTTTGGTTAAACTAAAAATAGAAAAAATAAATAAGAAAGCCGTTCGATTATACAAAAGCCCCCTCGGGAAAAATAACCTAAAAGTCCTTTCGGGCAACACTAAGTTCACAAAAAAGAAAGAAAAACGAAGCCCTTCTCGGGAAATTACAAAGAGTGTAAAATAAAAAGCCCTTTCGGGCAACACCAGAACTTAAAAAAATATTTTCTTTAAGGGGACTGAAGAAGGAGAGGAGTGATGAGTCAGCCTCAATCAGCCATATTCTCGCCACCATCCAGGTCCTTTGCCCCTGAAGTTGGTCCTTGCACCGATCCGCTAGCAGCCTCTTGAGGCTGGTTTGATCCATGCGGGTCCAAGTTCGTCGACAGTTAAGTAGTGGGATCGATCAACATCACTGAGTCTTCCGAGCCCGAGGGGAGAACAAGCTTACTGATATTAAAGGTCGGAGACAGCCGCATCAATCAGCTCGGCCTCCTCCTCTTTATTTACCACGATTTTGTCCACCTTGCCCACTGTGTCGAATCCTCCACTAGCGATGGAAATGAGAAGATCGAGATTTGCGATGCCCTCTTGAAGGGCGATCTCAATGTCGACCTCGGTCCTCTTCTTTTCACCTATTTCCTTGATCTACTGGAGGACCGACATATAAGTATTATGAAGCTGCCGCTTCACTGCCTTCATTGCCCTCGCCGTCTCTCGAACCGCATCGTTACGACTGACAATCTTTGCGCTTCTCCTCTTCATCACGGGTTGCTCAAAAGATATATGCTTCTCTTTTTGGGCCGCAAACATCTTATTTGTGGCGATTTCGAGCTTGATTCTGAGGTCCTCCTCCGAGTTCTCCAACTTCATGATCCCAACTTTTTGCCTCTGATAGCAAGCCAACTACCTGCTAGCGCCGCCTCTCGAGCCTTGGAAGACTGAAGGTTGACTTTAAGGTCCTCAAAAACCCTCTGCAACTCCTCTAGTTCGGTGGTTCAAGGGATTTCCTTCGCCTCTGCTCGGAGATCGCGACATACTTGTTGGTTGCTTCGAGGGCCTAAGTAACACAAAAGCGCATATAAGAGATTGTGGAAAAAGAAATACATATGAAGTATATGTCAAACCCAGAATACCTTTCCTTGGGCCGACTTCTTCTCGACATAGCTGAAACCCCGCGGGTTTGAAGTGCCTAAGGAGGTACGCCACTCCTTCAAGGTCGTCGGCGATCGGGAAGTCCTTATGCTTTAACCTCTAGGTGAAGCCCTTTCTCCTAGTAGAACCATACGAGGTTTGCTTCGCCTCCGCATCGCGACCAGCACCACCCACGGACGTCTCCTTCACTTTGAGCATGCTTCGACGTTGGAGGGCGAGACTCGTTTGAAACCCTAGATCCATTTGAGTTTGCCAATTACAAAGGGATCAACACAATGTTCCTTATGGGCTGGGTGGGCAAAGGCGGAAGACCGCTCGGGTCCAAGGCTACATGATTCACCTCCTCGCTCCGAACTCGAAAGTATGGGGTAGTCGAACTGAGAGCCCTTATGAGCATCGCAGCAAGTCCACCCGATTTTGCATGGGCCTTCAGATCCATGGGAGTTTGCTAGTACAACATAAGATGTTACTTCTAGACATCTTCTCTTGAATCGGAGTACTTGCTGTAGAACCGGACTCGGATATAGTGTGACCTGAATACCACATAAAAAGTTGTTCGATCAGAGGACTTAACGGAGAAAACCCAAGAGATTAACGATCAACGAAATACCTGTTGTGGTCCGAGGTTGTTGATCGACCCGATGTTTCACTTCGCGCGTATTATGAGGAGCTCGGAACGGTCGTTTATGCGATGGTTCTCTTAAAGCAGATCGGATTCGTTGTGCCGTGAAAGAATCCCAATCTATCTTCCCTCTCTTCAAGCGTGCGATCAGGTCCGCCGTTTCTGTGTCAAGCAGTATCGCGTCTAGAGTATTTTCCAGCCCAAAACGAATCATGTTCAGTTCATAATATAAAAGAAATAATAAAATGATAACAAGCAAAGCTCGATCTATAAACGGTGAATTATCAGCGTCTCTGACCAACACTTATTTCCCAACGCGTCAGAATAGTCGAGAAATCAAAGACGCCAACCGAAGCCTTGTTGATCTCAAAGAAGAAAATATGGTCTTGCCAAACGTCTCTTGGAGGGGTGTCCTCTATGATCCTCCCGTTACACGGTGAGAGATAATAGGTTCTCGGGAACTTCTCGTTGTATTTAACGAGAAAAAGAAACATGATAAGCTCGACGTTCACCAGAATCCCCTCCTCGGCGACTAAGACTTCGATCCCAATGACTTTCCGAAAGAAGTTTGGGCACATCCGAGGGAATGAGAGTTGGAGTTGGGCCAGTAAATCAAGTAGTAGGCGTGGGATTGGGAAAATCAAGTCGCACCTCTCGCAAAACGTCGAGTACGCGCAGCAGTAACCGGGATGGACGAGCTCCGGAGACTCTGATTCGTCCGGTAACACCATCTCCACCTCCAGTGGAATATAGCAGATCTCTCTGAGCTTGGGTATATGTTGGATCATCAACTTCGACTTATGATGAGGACCGTAAGGTTCTTAGGAAGAGATGCTTCCTACGGCTCTGGTTTTTGGAGGCATCGGAGAAAGCTTCTGATTAGTCGTTTGAAAGTTGGAGTCGACGAAAAGGTTCCCGACGAGAACGAATTTCCTGGTTTTATGAAAAACGAAGAAGAAAGAAGTTTACATGTGTTAAATATGGTGAAGCTCCGGTAGTGCGAAACGTTGGATTAACTTCCCCTTTCAAAGTCAATAATTAAGATCGACCTTGAGATCGTCGGTTTTCCTCCATGTCATCAAATCATAACCGTCGGATTCACTAAGAGGATGAAGATCAACCGATTCGAATCATACTGGCTAGATTCGATGTGACGACCTCTCAAATCCTTCAATCTCGGCCGTTGGATCGTAACGAAATGATTATGATCCAAGGAGAATCTGAAGCAATTCCGGGAATCAAGGTCGTCCAATTTTAATGCCATCTCAACCGTTCTTTCTAACTTAATCAATGATGCATGCGCGCGTGATGAGAACGTATGAAGATCAAGGACGGCGCGCATATTCCCAATGTTGCCACCCATTAATTCGAACTCATCATTAATGGACTGGAGGACAATTGTTGTTGATGGATTTCACACAATGAAATTTTGCCCACTTGGAGAATATATGGCCGTCCAGACAAGAATCCCAAGGAATATGTCGAACTCGACCTGGCCCAGCAAAGGTGACGAAGCGCATAAGCCCAAGCCCAAAAGGAGATGTAAGCGATCAAGTCTTATCCGTCCAGAGTTTGATCTCGAGGGAGAACGAGTTTGTGGGTCGTTGTAATGATCTCCGCGAATAACATGATGTCGAGGATAATCAAGCAAGTAGATCGAAACGTATAAGGAGAGGTCGAAGATATAAAAAGTTAGGAGGTCATTCGAGAAAGATATTTGAAAACTCATCCAACAACTTCGACTAAAATAATCTGATCTCATTTGTATACATTCAACATGTTCTTTGTATAAATTCCATTTCGACATTCAATCCTTAATATATCTTTGATTCATAGAAAATCTATATTAATTTTTCCGAAAGTCCAAATCCACATTACATATAAATTTTGGTCTGAATCCTTGAACTCACACCGATAAACATCTTGAAATTGATTGCCAAATAAAATGTCTTATTTGGGGGGGGGGGGGATTTATCTTCCATGAGAAAGCTTGGAGGCTTTTAATATCCGGTCCTAGGAAGTGCTCTAACCATTATACAGAATATCTCTTTCTGTATAATAATCCGATTTAACTGTATATCTTCCAGATTTTGTGTAATGTCATCTATATGAATCTGGTCGATTCATCCGACTAAACGGAATACTCTCAATCACAGCCGCATCTTCAGGATCAATTATCATCTCAGTCATATGTTTATTCCAAACCTTGTGTTGAGGATCTATCAATTGGTCAACCGTAGTGACATTTTGTATTGAATTCAATTTTTTTTTCTGGTTTCAGGCGATAGGCTGGGATCCACAGATCATTCCATATTGGAATGGATTTCCCTGTTCTCATCCTCTTAATAAGTCCCTTTTTAGCCAGAGATTTAGCTGAGATGATACTCTTCCATCCATAAGACGGTGAATATGATCTTATCGGATCTAATGGATTCGTATTCCGATAATATATGCCTTTGAAAACTTTCGAGAAAAGGATATCCGGTTTATCAATTAATCTTCGTAGTTTTCTCGCTAAGAAAGCCGTGTTAACATCTTTAAAGGCTTGAAAACCAATACCACCATCATTTTTTTTGTCTTTTCGAAGTTTGTCATATGACTTTTAGTGTATACCTAAACTTGTTCCTCCAAGCTCCACCAAAAATGAGAGACTACACTCATCCGTTTTGTAGTTATAGTTTTTGGCAATCGATAACACGACATTAAATGATTAGGCAGTGCAGTTGTTATCTTTATCAAAATCTCTTTTACCCTCTCCTTATAGAAGCTTTGTTAACTCTTTCATATAGCTTCTCAGTTCTCTTGTAGAAAGATAAAGATTTGTGTCTTTGTTCCGGTTAAGTTTTTCGGTATTCCCAAATCTGATAGTTATATGTTTACAAAATGCATAAGCATGTGGCACTGTTTTTGGAATTTTGTTTGAAATAATGAATCAAGTATAATCCGATTTGACATGGTTTTGGTTTCGTTTAGGATTTGGTTTTTAAGCAAACAATTCATCATTTTTAAATAAAGCTCTAAGTTCTGTTTCATTTATTTTTCCTTTTCGGTTCTAATTGAATTCTTTGATTTGATTTGAATTGGATGGGTTTTATTTATCTATTTTTGCGTTTAAAGCATAAACTAACGCGTAAAAGAAGGTCTAATTAGTAAAACACACACACCAAAAACAAAATACTTTCAGGTTTGCTGGGAGAAATTCGCTAGGTACTTCGAGGTGGAGCTAAAAGAAGTGAAGCTAAGTGAAGGTTACTACGTGATGGATCCAGACAAAGCAGCAGAAATGGTAGACGAGAACACAATCTGTGTCGCTGCCATACTTGGGTCCACACTCAACGGTGAATTCGAAGACGTCAAGCGTCTTAATGACTTGCTGGTCAAGAAAAACGAAGAGACTGGTTGGAACACTCCAATTCACGTTGACGCGGCAAGTGGAGGCTTCATAGCTCCGTTTATTTACCCCGACTTGGAATGGGACTTTAGGCTTCCTTTGGTGAAGAGTATCAATGTGAGTGGTCATAAGTATGGGCTAGTCTATGCTGGTATTGGTTGGGTTGTGTGGAGGACACAACATGATTTGCCTGATGAGCTCATCTTTCATATTAACTATCTTGGTGCTGATCAACCCACTTTTACTCTCAATTTCTCCAAGGGTATGTGTCTTTCATTTTCTTGATCCGTAATCTTTGAACATATGTTGTTATTTATGGATGTTTATGTAGTGTAATGAATGCTTCTATGTAGGATCGAGCCAAATTATTGCTCAATACTACCAGCTCATTCGTCTTGGGTTCGAGGTGACTGTATTGAAAACAATATATTTATATTTATATATCCTACTATTTGTGTTATAGACTTATAGCTAGCATGTAAAATATACCGATTTACATTTACAATGGAATAGGGGTACAAGAATGTGATAGAGAACTGTAGAGAGAACATGGAGGTTCTCAAAGAAGGGATAGAGAAAACAGAGCGTTTCAACATAGTCTCGAAGGACATAGGAGTGCCACTCGTAGCCTTCTCTCTCAAGGACCATAGTTTCCACAACGAGTTCGAGATCTCTGAGATGCTACGCCGTTTTGGCTGGATTGTCCCGGCTTACACTATGCCTGCAGATGCGCAACACATCACGGTTCTGCGTGTTGTCATTAGGGAAGATTTCTCAAGAACACTTGCGGAGAGACTTGTGGCGGATATTGTGAAGGTGCTTCATGAGCTTGATACCTTGCCTTCCAAGATATCCAGGAAGATGGGAGCAGAGGATTTCGGAAATGTGAAAGGGAAGAAGGTGGAGAGGGAGATGCTGATGGAAGTTATTGTTGGATGGAGGAAGTCTTTGAAGGATAGGAAGAAGATGAATGGTGTGTGTTAATGTGAAGTGCGTTGTGTTTGTGCTTGAATGTATTCTCGTCTAATAGGTATGTGTGAGGACTTGGGGTTTGATGAAAGAATTGTGTGTTTTGGTATCTATTTGAGGCAATAAATTTAATTCTGGATTCTATTTTAAGCTTGAAACTCGTTTTGAGCCTTTGGTTTTCTGTGAGATAGCCTAGTCTTAAAATGTTTTCCTTTGTTTTATGTGTGTTTGATGTAACAGTTATTGTGGGATTTCGACTAAGTATAAAGATCAGTCAAATTTATGGTCAAAATGTTCGAACAGAATAAAATGTCGAATGAAAGAAAATTAAGTATGAGGTCGGAGATTTTCTATATTAAAAATTAGGCCGCGAGACTGACAAATGAACATAATAAGAAAGAGGAAGGGCGTCGAAATAACGAGCTTCCGACAAAATACTAAGCTCGATTGCTCGGAGTAAGCAAATTACAAAATACCCCCATTTTTTTTCTATATAAACCCTCTTATGATCCACATTCTTCACTTTGCTCTTTTTACTCAGGTATTGCTCTTATTTTCTCTCTTGTTGTAACTTCCTTTCTTTTTCCGCCGAGCATTCGCTATTCCCTAGTCGCTTTAGGTTATCAGAAATGAGGATAGATTCTAGTTGCTCATCGTC